>RQTK01000032.1:427813-480772 GCA_003991915.1 Elysia chlorotica | reverse complement strand
CTTCTGCGTTTAACTTCCGCCTTTCCCCAAAATTTTAGCCAATCATATGTAAGTACAATGTTTGTAGTAGAAATTGTAGCCATTTTCAAAACAAAACATGCTATCTGGGATCAGCCGGTTTCATCAATCTAAAGTAAAAGGGCCTGTAGAAAATATGATATGTTTGCTGTCCTATATTTTATAGATCTAGATGGTTTTTTCTGTATCCTGACATATTTTGAGTGGCAGAGAATCTCTTCTTCGTCCTAAAATGTATGTTAATCCTACCTAGATCTATTTAGATCTCGATTCTAGATAAAATAAATCTATCTAGCTCTAGATCTAGATCTAGAATCTAGATTCTAGCATACATTTAACTTTCCTCTACAGATAGAGATCTTTAGTAGAGGGAAATTATATTCGTGATATGACGAAATTTGACAACCGCAATCTGCTAAAAAAATGACGGCTAATGGTTACCATACCAGTAAAAGTAACGGTTGCCCTCGAAACCTAGACTTACATTTATAATTAGTAACAATTACAATCCAAGATTTAGAATCTAAATCTACGATTTATAAATTCGATTTGCGATGATCGATGCCACACCCTCATTTTCTACAGTCACCAATTGACATGTTTTCCTTTATCAGCAGCTCTTACAGGAGCCCTATAATTTTAAAATAGTACACATTTTTAAAAATCGGAAAATCCTTGGAATCATTGAGGGTTAGAATTAAATTTAAATGATCAAATTGTGCGTTGGCAATCCGCCACTTGACCTGTGGCTAGCATTAGCATGCTAATCATTCATCCCTGCTAAAGCTGATTGTTCTCTATCACTCTAAAAATAAAGGGAGGAGATGGAGTGCGATCAACTGTTTTCAGTGATCATTAAATTTATGATCTCTTCAATTTATTACCTCTATTTGTACTTTCCCAAATCTCTCACCCCCTTTCTTTATCTGCCCACTTCTTTTTTTCAGTCTCTTCACCCTGTCCTCTTTTGTCTTTCCTCCGTGCATGAAGCTAAAAACAATAGGCTTTAATATTATAAATCACTAAAAGTTAATGTGGATTAGCATTATAAATTTTAGCTTCTAAAGGCTATACATGTATTTCTGTTTCCAAGGACAAAGTTCCATTGCCAAGTCCCTTTCAGTACTGTATATATGTCACTTTTAAATGGGTACAAGTTTTCTGGAATGAACCAGATTTCCGGATTCGTAGTCACCATTTGTGATCCTCTTCCGAATGGCTCTGGATTGGATCTAAGGAACAGGGTGGCCTCATTGGCACCTTGAAAATTCTGTAAATATTAGAGAGTTTTAAAAGAGATATAAAAGTGTTAAATTTCTTCTTGATGTCTCTTTTTTCCTCTTGATTCCTTACTATATTTTGCATCTCCTGTCTATTTTTGTTCATAGCTGAAAACTGCATTTCTGTAACTTGTTACGGTAATGTTGCAATTTTCTGGATTAGGGATTAGGCCTACTCTCTTGTAGTACCCTTGGACGAAAGGCTTGGTGGTGAACCATGTTTGTACATTTTATAACCCGTAGGTTCAAATCGACTTGGTTGGAAGAGAAAGACTCCAAAAATTATTGTCGTGTAGAAGTTATTCAACTTATTGCAATCATTATCAGGTCACAAAGTGCTTCATTTTATATTAATTGCCAGCGACTTAGTCAAGATTTATGGAGACAGGTGCTGAAAGGTTTCTAAAGACAATATGGGCCGGCGGTGCTCACATGTATGCAGTTCTAATAATATTTTGTTGAATTAGAAATTCAGTTAGATCTAGAAGCTATAGCTTCTTATCTAGTTTAAACATCTTTTAAAACCAAGGAAGATAATGTTTCAGTGACAGGACCTCAGAGTGTAGGTCTTAACTATTAAGAAAAATATGACTACCACTACCAGTGCAAGGGCTGTGTTCCAAATAGAAGCAGATTATCCTACCCGTGACCTGCGAACCCTTGGCTTGCAACTCCCATTAGTGATAATCTAGACCAGTCCACAATAGATCTTTTTATAATCCCAAACAGCATCTCTGTTGATTTTTTTTTTTCAGTAATTCCTAAAAATTTGTGCGAGTATTACGTCTGAGTTTTACCTAAGTTGTGATTCTGATACCATCATTTACTATGAGTTGGATTACAGTTACACCAATCCTACTATTTATACTGACAGAAGTCAAATTAATCTCTTTTTTCTTTAAAAAGCGTTCTACCATACCATACTCTCTGACTCTCAGCTCTCACTACTATGCAACATAAATATTATTTCCTGCATTATTTTAGTAAAATTGTTTTCAGATATATAATAGGTGTTTTATTTTGTTACTTTGTAAGTCTTTTTTCCCCCCACATTAAATACCACTAGTAGATCTACAACCACCACCATCGTTGACTCACAATCCTGGAATCAAAATGTCTGTGGATTCAAATAGAGGTAACTGGAATCTATAGGTTTGTTCAAGCATTTTTCAATTTTTGTTTTAAAATTTATCCAGTCTATAGTAAAAAACAACTTATGAATGAGTTTTTTTTTATGTAAGTTCTTTGATTTATTGACCTAGTTGTCATTATGATGAGAAATAAAAGCCATATTTTACCCCTTTATTATTTTTGTATTTCGTTACTTGGAAGGGGGAGGGGGAGGAGTTATAAAATGTATTTGTTTCTTCCGAGTATCTTGATCAGTTGTGAAACTTCTTTAACAAAGCTGAATTATTTTATTTATAGATATTCTGATAATTTTGATCACGTCTTCTTCTCTATTCAGAATCATTTCCCAATAGATAATTTTCTGCAGAACATAAGGGGTATTTTTTTGGAAGAGAATGATATGAATTCAAGCAACCAAAGAACTTACATGATAACATTTGCTTAAAAATGTTCAATGTTTTTGTAAGTGATGAACAGTAAGTTTGTTTTTATATTACAACAGCAGCATCTAGCAACATGTCATCTGACTACAAAGTTCAAGTCGCTCGTCTGGCAGCTAATGGTAACAAGCCAGAGGAATGGAAGGAATACATCGACACTGTAAAGTCAAGAGTTCATCTGCTAGAAGAATCCAAGCAGAAGGCCATGATCGAATACATGTATTTCACTGCTTTCAAGGTGTGAATTCCTGTTGCTGTCTGACATGAAACCTATAAATCTATGCTATACCTGTGGAAAAAAAAGTGTCAGTCCCATTTATAAATCATTAAATCCTTTTATCATATTCATTATAAATATATATCCTTTTTGCTGTTTCCCGTAAAAACTTAAGATAAAAGTGAACAAAATTTACTGTTGGAAATTTTAAAACTTTTTATTGGTTACCTCTGGATTAAATTTGTAATATAGGCTGTCGGCTTTGCATTATCAATGCAGTGATGCCAATTTTTTGTAAATGTCCAAAAAAAATGTTGGCAGAACATATTTCAGTAAAGTATGTCAAGGGATTTGCTTGTGGATAATAATTTTGATATTCAGTAAAAAAAAAAAAAAAAAAAAAAAGATCTATCCATTTGCAATCACTGATCAATGATATGATGCTTTTCTTCAGGTCATACCAGATACATCAAAGACGTTAGCATATGCAAATTTGCTTGTTGACTTTGCAGATTTCAAAAGGTAAAGTTTTTGGTTTTTGTGTATAATGATGATCATTATTATCTATAACAGTATTTATAAATCTTTTTTTTTTTAAATTGTTCCAGCTATGTAAGACAGACATTATATAAATCCAAGCTTTATGGAATTCTTTTTATTATAAACCAGTCTAGTATGTACCTGAGATGCTTTATTTATATACAATAATTAAAAGAAAGAAAAAAAACTACAAATAAAATTCAATTTAAATTTTACTTGTTTGTACATTATCTAGGGTGCAAGTTTGCCAGCTGTGTGTGACATATCGACCAATCAGAGTCATTTTGTTGTTGTGAATAATGTGCTCGAATCTGCTTTCACAAACAAAGGCTAATTTAGATCTTATTTGTTTATTGTCTGAACAATACCGATCCCTTTTGAAATCTTTTCATTCAAGACTGGCCACCGTCATCTTTTTTTGTGTGTGAATCATGTGCTTAAATCTACTTTCACAAACAACTTTTAGTCTCTAAATTAGATCTTATTTGTCGTTTCTTTGTCCGCGCAATATTGATCTCTCAATCTTTTCATCCAGTCCTTTGCCACTGTCGTCGTTTTCAACTTATGATTTTTATTGTTCTCACTTAACGTCGCTGATAATGTCCATTATCACGCGAATCATGTGCTCTACGACTTCAGTTTTTTTTTCACACACTGTACGTTATGTAGATTAAGTTCAGATCAGACATCTGGTACTAATGGGTCTATATAGATTTATTTTAGCACTATACGAACGACCGGCATAGTTGTGGTCAAGCTTTGAATAGACTCTACATCAAGAACTATATTTAGTATCTAAATCTAAAATGGTCACGTGGACAGTTGTGATTGTACATAATTATGTTGTACATCTTGTCTACGCAAGTTGAATAAAGGTTGACGATATTATAGTTTAAGTATTAAATTTTGGAGGTGGCCATTTGCCCAGTTACTGGAGAGTTGTCTCAGTTGGAGCCATATGATGTGTTTAAATCTGAAGGTGGCACCACATATTATTATTATTATTATTATTATTATTATTATTATTATTATTATTATCAATACCAGATTTCCAGATCTACTTACCACTACTACTACTACTACTACAACGTCTTCTACTTTTATTACTGTTGTACTACATATTAATTCAAGTACTAAAACTTCTAATAATTTTTGTATTGATTGTACATTCAAAACTAAATTATAGATGTCAATACTGCAGGCTAAAACTACTAATTTTATTTTTAAAATTTCTAGTGTAACTGATCTGTATTTATTACATGCGTTCTTTGTAAATGATTTGATAATTTAATAAGTTTTACTACATTGTGAATTAGTATATAATAATAAATACATTGAACTGTTTCCTTTTCATCTCAGGCTTTTTATCAAAATTTTTCATTCGAATTTATTGGCAAGACTTTGCTACGGGTATTTTCTGAAGTCCAATGTTGAGTTCAGACCTTTGCTTGCAAGCCAAACTGGCTCAGCCTTCTTGCACCCATGCATTACTTTAAGAATTTATAACAAAATTTATCCTTAATTTCACAATAAATGTTTTTTTTTCCTCTCTCTTGATAGATCCTAGGTTTTTATTATGTGGAAATAACATCAATAAAGTGCTATCAAACTATTCCTTATTATATATTTTTTCTGCTTCCCCTTTTTTAGTAAGTATGATGTTGCTGATGCAGAGAAACTGCTTTCATACTGTCGGAGAACTTTACGCAGGTTTGCAATTGTTCATGTTGCAAGTGCAGAACTGGAACTTAAAAGAGGTGAGGGGCATTTCTAATATTCTATTCTGACTAATTGACTTTTTTTTCCTAATATTGTTTTTGTCCATAGTATTTTTTTTAGCTTTCAGTATTTAAATTGAACTGTTAAAGCGTTATCAATTTCACCATTTTCTTGACTAATTTGAAGTTTGATTTTCAAAAATTTCCACGGGAGCATGCCCCTGGATAGGGCTGCAGCCTTTGGTGGTTGCAAGTGTCGGTCCCCTTCCCCACCAAAAAATTCTGTTTTCACTATTTCTCAATGGAAGCACTCATTAGAAAAGTTTACCAAGTTCGCTAAAGAAAGTATATTGTTTAGGTTACTTCAAAATATTGAATTACCCAACGCTCATTAAAATTACCCTAATTTTTATTTAATAAGTTTAATGTTTATCAATAACTTCTACAAACATTCTGTCAAAAATGACTTCAGTACCAATTCTCTACACAGAAGCACTTTGAGAAAAAAAAGTGTTTGCCATATTTGAACTATCTAGTGATTGATGCTTTAATTAAATCAGTCATCTTGAAGTAAGATTCAGATTCTTTGTGAAGGACTGTAAAACCACACACACACGTAAAGTTATAAAGTAAATGCACCACTCCTCAATGTTTTGGGAATCGATAAAGTATTAAATTAACATACGAATTTTGAAACATGCAATATTTCCAACAAATATGATTTTTATGTAGACATGCAATTGGTTGCCCCCATGATCAGTTTTAAACTTTAAAAAAAAAATTTGTTTTCCTCAGATAACAAAGACAAAGCAATAAAAATTTTACAAAGAGCAACAGTGTCAGGTGCAGCGGAGGAGGATATTATAAACCTTGCTATACAAAGGGCTTATGAGGGCAGAATTCCATTGCTTGGAGATGACACCAAGGAAGATAGAATGGGTGAGGGAATGTGTTTTATCATAGTCAAGTTATTAAGTGTCTACAGTCGTTTACTATAGCAACAATTCCTTTATAACTTGTTTAATGTAACTCGAACTCCTTTTTCATTGTTGTTTTCCCCTGCTGCCTTTTACATCAAGCATTCCAGTAATTATAACAAGTTATTATTGTTTTTTTTTATTGTCTTCACATGGCTAGAGGATGGTTTGACTTTTGAAAGATCTCTTGATTTGAACATTGGATTTCTTTCCTCTAACTTTTTTTTTACACCCATTATTCTGAATTTTACCATGTTAACCGTAGATTACTAGATCTAGGACTCTCCACAAATATAAGCTGGGAGCTTATGAATCCCAAAAATCATGTTGATGCAACTAAAGGTACAGGTTGATGTTTCCATTAGAAACTGGCTTGAATGATGGAGGGGTTCTTCTTTGAGTAGTCGTCCCATCACATCAGCAACAGCAGGAACCTTCAGGAGAGGGCCATTAGACCAGTAACAAATATAAGCTGGGAGCTTATGAATCCCAAACATCATGTTGATGTAACTAAAGGTACAGGTTGATGTCCCCCATTAGAAACTGGCTTGAATGATGGAGGGGTTCTTCTTTGAGTAGCATAAAGATTGGTCTGCTCAGCCATCCTAGTTATAAAATTATCAGGGATGAAAAAGTTTGAAAAACTCAATTGGAGTGGAAGAGTGTTGTAGATTAGTATTTTCAAGCTTAGGGCCTGTTCTTGAGATGAACAGATCGATTTCCATATCATGCAGTGTTGGGAACCATTGAAATTCCTCTGCAGAACCAACTTTATCCTCTGAATCAGAAGGTAGATTTAAATCAAGATCGTTGTCATTATCTTCCGAGTCTAGATCTAGATCTTGTCGATCATTTCCATCCAATGCTACATCACTTTCATCATCTTATCTCACCTTCTTCTTCATCTACAAACATCCCTAGATCTATCTCTCGCTCCTCATAAAGTGATGGATTTGTAAGACTTCATAAAAATTGAAGGCCATTTAAAAAAAATCGTAACTTTCAACCGATGATCCAAACTGAAAGCAGTAAACTGTAAACAAAACTAGAATTTCCGGAAGAAGAGGAACTCTTTTGTGTAGCCGTTTAGCCTAGGTCTTCTCAGCAATGAATGGGACAAGAAGTGCATACTGTACCCGGCAGTTCTTGGGGCATAAAGTGGGGTTTGTAAGACTGTAAGAGGGCGATGTAGTAATCTATCAGTTAACCCTATAAAGCTATGCGCACCCTTTGACTGTCTCGCCATGAGAAAACTACAGGCCCTGCACTCAGCCACTTCACTGACTTAGCATCTCCGGACTGGACGCTGCGGGGCGCTGAGTAACCCACTTTGGTAGTGGGCCTTCATTCATCCTTTATTCCTCTTTTTTTCTATCACATAAAAACTAATGAATACGTGTATAGGCTCTTAAAATATCAACCAATGAAATCAATGATTAGTTTGGCAGATTCTCGACCTCCCACTCACATTTTGAAGGTTATATATCATTGATGACAGCCTGAATCTCTAAGAAAGGAAAGGGCTGAAGATCGAGCGAAACACCTCCCTCCTCCTCCCCTTAGTAGAGATCTTAGGTAAACTGGCGGTGTTTAGTCCCGTGTAAAAAGACGGTTGGACCATTGATGTAGGGGAAGATAGTGATGAATGAAAGCCATGCTTTGACTGATTTACATAGGAGTGTCAAGTGTCGCCCCACGGAGACACAAAACAGACACACACTGATGTGAAACAGGTGCTGACCACATTGCTGGTCTGATGTTTGTCTAGAAATTCGTGGGATGTAAATCTAATTAATTATTATTAGCGTTGGCTCAGTAGGGGCGTGAATATAGTGCTCTAGACTGAGGAGTAGAGTTGCAAGGTTCAAATCTTTGGTGTCACCGCTCTCTTTCCATCCACTCCTTTCCGCCCATCCCTTTGAGAAACCTATGGAACATTAATGGCAATAAGTTTAATTGTGATCACCTGCAGGAAAGAAGTTAATATGTGGCTTCCACTTTAATAATTCCCCACACACAAAAGTAATACATGGTTATTAAAATGAAGAAAAAAACAAGATAGTGAAATCAACCAACTTCTCAGCATTAGTAGAAATATATAGTTTTATTAACTTTTAACCAGAAATAATAAAAAATATCAGCAATATCAGCGCAACACTAAGAGCATCAGTTAACCAAGTGAACAGTACTGCCAGTCCCAGACTGGCCATCTGACCGTTCAGGCAGCCTTCAAAGCGGTGTGTAGGTTAATACGTGGAATATAACTAGATTCTAATAATAATGAAAATTAAATGTAATAGACACAGCAATTAACATAATTATGTTTCTCATTTTTTAGGATCCAATACAAGTCCAAGCAGTGGAAAAGAATTATCAGAAGATTTGACTAGTTCTCATTTTAGTGGTCAAATTGGAGAGAGGTAAAGTATTGTTTAATCTTATTCATTTTCTTAATAATAGGTAATGGAACTTTTAAAATTGTTTTTCAACTTCCTGGTTTCTTAGGTAACTTGAGGTGACTTCTTTTTAATATAAGTTTTGTGTGTGGCGAAAAATATTTTTGTAAGATTTTGTGCTGTTTACAAAATATTTACTATGTTTCATAAAATTTTGATACCAAGGCTAAATGTTACATAACATTAAACGTAGCGAATCACTAGTCTCTCTAAAGATATGAAAAGTAGGTTCTAATAATCTTAATAGAATTTTGAAAGAAGTGTAAGCCGCCGCTGTTGTTTCATTCTGAAAATCTAAACCAAAAGAATTGCTCTTTTAAAATCAAAATGTATTCACATAATATTACTTAACTTTAAACATCATGAATATGGAGAACAATCTAAACAATAATTTTTGTTTTGCTTTCTGGTTACTTTACGGATCTGAACTGGTAAAAAAATTGGTGCATTGTCTCAGCATTTTTATTGTTATCTTATTCTTGTATTTTCATTTGTGTTTTCTATTAAAAATGTTAAAAATATAATGTACCTTCTGCTGTTCTCCCCCTCCTCCCCCGCCTTCTTTTTAACAAACTGTTCTAGAGATCTGCTGAAGCTGTCCCTGTCTGGATGCCGCTCTAACACACAAGAGGTGCAGCAGGGACTGGACATCCTGACTCAGCATCAGGATGGGTATTTTCGCACTGACCACAAATCTCACGTTTCGGCTGATCAGAAAGTTTCCCCACCCAGAGATGAAAACCAAAATCCATCCACACTTTCACGGAGCGGTTCTCATTTTCCTACTGGAAATCATGTGGTTCATCCTAGTGCTGGTCACTCAACACATTCTCTCTCTACTGCAATTACCACCTCAACGATCACTTCATCTTTATCTGCTTCCCATTCTTTCTCTTCTTCCGCAAAATCTTTAAGCTCCCCCAAGCTTGTCTCTGATTATCTCCATAAATTAAAGTGGTCAACAAATCACAAATTGCATATGAGCCAGGATGAAAATCACGTAGCAATGCGACTAGAAGGCAACAGTTCTGTGTCCAGGCAACCTCTGGCATCCCTTTTAAAGATTCCAGAGACACCAGAAGCGAAACAACCATCCCCAGCAAAGAAATGCCTGAGGCCTTTTTACAGCACTCCTGTCTTGGGTGCCCATGCCAGTGGTTTTGGCAGCTCAATTAAAAACAGTATAAGGTTAGTTCTTCTTTTTGTTTTATTGGCTTTAAAAAAAAGACTAAATCAAACTGAAAAAAAAAAAAAAAGATTGGATTGTGTTTAAATAATGATCAGACCTGCCAACATTACACTTTGTGCATAATTTATTACGCCAAAGTGCAGCTAATTAAGCTTTAGGAGTGGTCCTTGCAGTATTACGACAAGTTGAAAACAGTAAGATTTATAACTTAGTTTCTAGCCACTGGTTCAGATGTGGCCCAACAAAATAGACTTCATTCAAACTATAAAGGGCTATCGATATCACCTACTGGATCATAGGGTACTTTCGTGTTCAGTTATTCAATGTAATGACTATTACCATTAGTGTTATTGGTTGATTAAACATATATCGATAGTCAACTTTTTTGTATTACCAGTGTTCGGTCATAATTTTTCATTTGGGTTGTGTTCAATAGCGTAATACACAGTTGATATTATCTGCATTGCAATTGTGCAAAGCATCAATTTGCATTGATCAATGTTGTGACGGTGACAGTTGTAAGTTTAAGAAGTATGGATTCGCCATCGTATTGCATAAGATCCCAGTTAAATGTGTTGTGAGCTAGACCTGGTCAATGTTCTTATTATCTAACCAGAAGAGTTTATCACTGGTAGTATATCTTTCTACTTCGGTAAACAAATTTTTGTCTGTTCTAGAGAATTATGTAATTTTACTTTTTTATAGTTCTTCTCTGAACAATCAGTCACGGTGCTTCATGTTCCTGTGATCTATGGCCCGACTCTTATGTCACTGGTGCTTGTGGTCAATGCATAGGGATGTGCATGTTGTGCCCACATGCAAGCAATGAAGTACCTTGAAACGGGTGACCCCGCTTTAGATTTTAGCCCTTTTATGCTCGCAATAATCTGAGGTAGGGTTGCAGAAGCCACCAATCTGCATCTAAGGTTGCCTTCCTTGTTTATTCATCGCTTGATGACACAGGGCAGGTTGGACTTCACATGCCACTGTTCGCTTGTAATAGTCTTTATAGACTACATGTACAGTGCTGCTATAGCCTAGTCAGCTGTATTCAGTAGAATGCTCAATGCACCATTCAGCATTACGGTAAAAACGAAAATGAAAGTACAGTGTAGTGATTCTTAAAACTAGTAACAAGAAGTAGGGAGGAAGCAGGGGGTTCTATTGTCAATCGTTTGAACAAAAATAAACTGCAAGTATTATATCGTTAACATGAAACACATAAACTGCAAGTATTATATTGTTAACATGAAACACATACACATACTTAAACAATGTTTCTTTATAAAATCTAATGAGGAATTAACTTCCAAGACAATCTCAAGGCTTTGGCATGCATCACTGACAGGCATTCAATGATTCACACTTAGTCTAATAGATCATCTGATATAATTATCTAGATCTAGAATTTCTACTCTAGATTAAAGTTTGTTCAGTGAGGCATAAATCCATAACTGTAGAGTTCAATTTAAAAATCGTAGATTTATTAGGCTCTCTGTATAATTTATCTTTGGCTCTCAATGACAGATACCATAGTAACAGGGTTTGTAAAAAGAAAGATCCAAGATTTTTTTGGTATTAAAACTTTCTTTTTTTTTTATTGTTTCACAATGTGTGCACCCATGAACCTTATTTAATTTGCAATTAACCATTAATGGTCTTTTATTTAATAAGGTTTACTAAATTCATTATCTGCACTCCTCCAAGCCTCTTTGGACTTGAAGACTTGTGATCATCCCTAGTTATAACCATCAAGAATATATACATTTCAATTGTTTTCCTTTATATCACAGTATGGGCATGTTTCCTGTTTTTTATGACTACGAAGTTCCAAAAATTAGTTGATATTACTCTGAGACAAAATTTAGGTTGGCACGTTTAATGATCATAGTTTGATTACAGAGGATCGAGTATAAACTCAATCAAGGTGGAGGGCTAGGCCAATAGTGCATTAATCTAAAGTGTATCTCAATTCTTTTATTTAAATGTAAAAGTAAATTCTGATAAGGTTTTTTTGTTTTGTTTATTTATGTTTTACTGCTTATCACTTATTCATTCCAATCTCACAAAAGAATCCGGATTTGGAATTTGTGCTGCCAGGTTTATCCATATCTTGAATTTTGTGTTGATATGGATCAATATGACTTGAATTCATTCAGTTGCTTTTTATAGAGCAAAACCTTGATGAGTTTGGTGAATCTAGTTAGTAAGAGGAGTGAGAATGAAGAGCAAAGTGAAGACACAGACACGCCAAATCTAGATCCAGATCTATAGATCTATTGAGGTGTTGATGGATGTTCTTGTAGATTAAGATGTGGAGAACATTTTTGTTTTGTTTTGTTCGAAAATTGCTTCTTTCCTTCCTTTGAGGAAATATTTGCTTGTCGCATTTGAGTTGTACTTTTATAAACCATTCTTTGGCATTTCCTGTTTATCTTTTTGTTCAACCAGGAAATTTCACCCTCGCAATCCTTTACCACCGCCTCGCAGGGTGAAGGTAGACCCTGCCTTGAAATCGTCTTGGGATGATGGTGATGATGATACATCACAAATCACTGTGTCTGCCTTTCCTCTGTTTGATAAAGAGTCAAAAATGTCTACGGCTACAAGTGGTAAGACCAGTCTGTGTTTTCTTAGTCTTTTTTTTAACTCTTGCAACTATTGGAGCCATTTTGCTAGCATTTTATGTTGAAAATCTAATTAATTATATTGCTTTGCACTTTTAACAATTAAAAATTTGTTAAATTTGAACTGCGTCTGCTGGTTCAATTTAAGGCTATTTAACTTCAGTGTAAATTCTTATTTTTTTAAATTTTGGATGTCTTCCACCCAATCTGATTGAGCTCATTCTCTAACATTTTTTATCCATTGGTGAATTAAAAGAATTGATTCTTGGTACCATTGTGGCCTACTCTATGAGTAGATCACGCTTGAGTTGTTTTGTCTATTTTAGATGCATGAAAACTGATGGTCAGTCCCAGATGTGTTCTCGACAGTTAGGGCCTGAATTGAAAGATTTCCTATGCAAAATAGTTGGAAATATTTGTGTGTGAGGTGTTTTGTTGTTGTTGTTTTCTTTGTTTTTAGGAACACAGAATGATTTAATAAATCACTGAATGTTATAAAGCTTGTTTACATCATCTCACATTCAATTTTTCATGTTCTTTCTCATATTGATTCAATGTCTTATTTATATGCTTTCACACTCTTTAGTATCAAAGTCAAGCGGAAGTCTGGCGACTCCATGTGAGTCCCATGGATCGCAAGACATTAAATATGGGGATAACAGCCAACCTCCTGATCAAACACCTCAAGACCAAGTCTCTCTCAACTTTGCAAACACAAACCATGACAGTGTGCGTAAGAATATAGACGTGGCTTCTAGAAAAATGAATTTGACTGAAGAGGAAAAGCCACGAGGAGAAATAGAAAGACCTGTTAATATTACAGAAAAGTCGAAAGAAGGACTTGGGGGCATTAGGGATGATGACAGGAATGTGTCCAAACCATATAGTTCTGATGCAGGCAGTCTGATTCATAAGGTACCTACTTCAAGTCACAAGGTCCATGTTCACGAGGCCATTCCAGAGATTGCTTTATCTTCTATGACACCAAACTATCAAGGATCTAATGGCCAAGGCTCAGGACACCCTCAGCCTTTAGATCCAAGGCAGAAAATGTTCCAAGAGCAGCAACAACTTGTCAGACAGCAGGTTTTAGAACAGCAACAACAACAGCAGCAGGAGCAAATGAAACAACCAGGTGTTGGAAATGCAACTTAGTAAGTTATTACTTTACAAATATCATAGCACGCTTACAAGATACCTTGTGAGACGGTGATCGTCTCTGGTCTGACAGGACTAGTGTCTGCTTATTTATTGCTTGAAGCTAAAGTGAACGGAATCAGTGCATTTTCGCCACAGTGTATATAAATTTACAAATAAACTTTTACAATTGTCTTTATTTTTATTATTCCCATTGTACATGAAATGTAAATGATTTTGTATCAGTAAACCTGAAATTAAAGTTTGGTTTCTATGAATTAAGGATGCCTCTTACACGAAAAATCTGTTACGCTTTAACTGCTGATAATCATAAAGGCATAAAAAATTATGGTGAATCTCCTATGCTCATTATAGCACATTGTTACGATTTTTTTTTAACATTGAAAACGACAACCATGATTTTAATTTTCTTTTCTGCAGTTCTGTGCATTCTCAGAGTTCCAATGCTGCACAAATGGCCTATGTCACACCAGCCAAACAGGCTTTGGGGGTATTTTTTTTATTTTTTTAACGTTTTATATGCATTTCTTTGCATCCATGTTTGTAGATCATCTATCATGTCATTTTGACTTGATTACTATACTTCTGCATGATTTTTTTTAATGTTCTTAAAAAAAATTTTGATTTAATTTTGAACATCCAAAATGATAGCTCATCTAGAAGAAAGAATAGATTTGACATGAATTTGCAATATCATTACCAAAACTTGCAAAAGTTGTAATGTTACTTGTGGCATGAGAGCTGTACTACGAGTGTCTGGAAAGTGCCTGTTGTGCTCTAGAATAAATTACCAAGATCGCTTTGCTTAGTTGATCGTCCTATAGGAATTCCTATATTCATAAAACTAAATAATTTTTATTGCAATAAAATCAACTGTTTGTTGTGCTGGTCTTAGTATACAATTTATGTACCTCCTGTTTTGCCAGAATGGTCAGAAAATTCTGTACGTCAATGAGATGCCCTACACTGTGATCCGCATGGTTGGGCGCGGAGGGTCTGCCAAGGTATACCAGGTGTTTGACGCTAGCTCCAACCGCATCTGTGCTCTGAAGGTGGTCAACCTCAGCTGTGCCAACGCTGTCGTTCTAAAAGGTTTTAAGAACGAGATTGCTCTTCTCAAAAAGTTACAACACTGTGATCGAGTCATAAAGCTGTTTGATTCGTAAGTTTTTTTATTTTGTTTTAGTAATGCTGTTGCTGGATATCGCTTTGATTTTGTACCTGCTTACAAAATTGTTCACATTGTTATGCCCTTAATAAAATATTGAGAATATTGAAAAGACAGGCAATATCTTTGTTTGTTTGCTTGTTAGGAGATAGGTATTTTTTTTCAAATGCCAAACTAACACAGTGGGCTCCAACATCAATATTTTGCTCTTTTTGTGTGTTTTTATATATTACCCACATCAATCTTTAGGCCATGGTGTCAGTTGACACATTCCGTCCTTCATTCTGTTGGGTTTTTTTTTACCGATGCCTATGATTATTTAACCTATTGCATATGCACCTCCCCTCTAAATCTCTGGTTTCCAATGTATGAGGGAATGCATTGAAAGGCATTCATTGTGAAACTGTCCAGTGACCTGTGAGTCTATGCTTTATATGGTGATTTATCATTAAAAAAAAAAGAATTTTGTTTTAAAGCACCAGGGGCAAAAGTATGTGTTAATTGATATTTATAACTCATATTTCTTTTTTCCAGGGAGTACAAGGAGTCTACTCAGAAACTGTTGCTAGTGTTAGAGTATGGGGAGATAGACCTGGACAAGTTCATCGCACAGAATGTGGCTAACGACAAGCAGCTGCTTCCCAGCACTATCTTCTACTTCTGGTTGCAGATGGTCACCGCCGTCCATGCCATGCACAAAGAGGGTACTGTGTGATTTTTCTATAAAAAGTAACATTTTTTTTGTTTTCCTATTCTTATGAACCATTTACATTTAGTTTTGCTGCTCACAATTACTTATCTTAAATTTTGTTACTGTTACCATTTGTCTAACATTAGGAACATAAATTGTAGTTGCAATTACATGACTGTATTTACCTTGTCAGTAGGTTGATTTTTTTTTTTTTTTTTTGTTTGTTGACATGATGTCAGGATTGCTAATGTTTTAGCGATAAAGCAGACTGATAAGTATCCACTTCTAAATTTAATGGAAATATAATGATTCAGTTATTGGCACACAAAAAATTTCTCAAATTTGACTATTTTAGTGAAATAAAGATATTTTTTTATTGCATTATTAATTTGATGTAAAGAGTTTTGGGTAGCGAAAATTAGGATGCTTTAACCAGGGGATATTTATAGTGACTGTGCATTTCTGTGTTATGAAATGAAATTTGCATTTCTGTATAATTTTTCTCAGAAAAGCAATTTTAGTTATTTTGAAGGTAACCTCACTGCACTACTTCAATCAATAATAATGACTTCTTTTTTTTTTTTTACGCCACCTAGGTGTGATCCACTCCGACCTCAAACCACCCAACTTCATCCTGGTCGCAGGCAACGTGAAGCTGATTGACTTTGGCATCGCCAACTCCATCCAGCAGGACAGCACCAGTGTCATCAAGGACATCAAAATGGGCACGCCCAGCTACATGAGCCCCGAGATGCTTGTGGCCAACACCACCGGGCCTTTGGATAACAAACCGCGCTACAAGGTTGGTTTTAGAGAAAAGGAGATGACTAGGATGGTAGGCCTCTAGGACAGGATGGTTTTTTTTTCTTTCTTAAATCATTTTCCATCGCGCCTCTGTTGAACCCATTGATATTTGCATCATGCTGTTCACACCTTTTTTCAGAACCAGAACTTTTGAATCTTAGACCTTTTTATGAATTTTCAAAAGTATCCCATAATAGCATACACATACATATGCAATAGGTAAAAAAATGTGTGAATTCATATGGCATACTGTACCAGAACCAGAATAGGTGGAAAATGGTGCAATTGAGAAGAGATATTGTGTGACTTCATATGGCATACTGTAAAGGGGAAACAATATATTTTTATTAAGTAGAGCAGTAAAAAAAATGTTATATGAAAAATATAAAGCGCAATAGCATACATGTAACAGAACTGCCGGAAACTCATACCTAACACCTCTTTCATGACTAATAGTTGAACCTGTGTCTTACACCGAATTACTTGTTTTTGCGGATCACTGTACAGCTTTCATCTAACTAACTGAGTGTAAAATCTCTCTTCTTCTTTATTGAGCGGTGTGTCGTATTATTGGCTGAGAGAGTGGCTAAATGTGGTATCGTTTTTAATCATAGGTGATGTTGTGGAATCTGTTGTTAGTTTTTGTTTGTTTGAGGAATGCATTTGAGTGGATCATGCCAAAGGGATCGGAGGGCTGTTGAAAAATGAGTACTTATCTAGTGATTCTGCCAAAGGTAGCGAGTTGTGTAGAATGGAAATATCAGTGCCTGATAAAATTGAAGATGGCATTTGGTGCAGATTATCAAGGAATTGGTCCGTTGAGTGTTCGATTGATTGTGGTGTATTGTTGGTTGTACTTGTCAGAGGGTCCACTATTTGTAGCGCTGCGTAACTGTTTGGATCAATGATTGTGCTGGTGCTTTCAGTTTTAGTTGTATTTTGAGTGGATGCGGCACTCTCAATCTTTGAGCTATTGCGTGGACTAAGATGTTCTTTGAAGTAGAAATTGCTATCCACCAGTTTCATTTGATGAGTGCAAATTTTGCACTTATGTGTGTCCTGTCCCTTTATAAATGCGCACCCTTTGTTTGATATATCGAACGGTTTCTTTGTAAGGAAATGTCAATGCATCTCATTTTAAAAACTTAGCAGCGTAGCATTTCACACAGAGATCTTGTGAATGTGTCTTCAATGTAATTTTTAATGTTCAAATCATAGTATATCACCGGAAGGAGCAGAGCACAGGTAATTTCTTCTATTGTTTTTTTTTTCCCTGCTTTCTAGTCACACGCAATCTGCACAAATTTGGCACAAGTCATTTAAATTTTTAATATTGAAAACTCTGGAATGTTCCATTGTTCGTAACAGACTAAATGTATGTGCCGTTTATGCTGTGAAAAGTGCTGTTTAACAGAAAAATGTACATGACAGTAAAGCTAAAATCGTACACTTTCCGATGCCATTAAAAAAAATATTAAATGATTAGTGTTGTGGGATATAATTAGCATTATCATGTACTAAGATAGATTTTCTTAAGTAATTTAAATAAAAATCAAACCGTATTTAATTAACTTCTCACATTCACAAAAAATTAACTAAAAAAGAGTGTGTTTTCACCCTTGTGTCAAAGAAAGCAGAAAATTGTCGTGAAAAAAACAAGTATAATCCAGTCTTGAGGAGTTGCAGAATGAATAGAGAGCCCTAAAAATCATTGTTTCAATGGATATTTCGCATAGATGAGTCGCACAAGTCTAGACAATGCGAGGCAATGCGACAGCTCCGTGCCAGAAGTAAACATCTTTATATTTGCCAAAGTTGAAGGTGTCCTCTTTTTGCATTGAGCCACGTAAAGGAACCGGAGAGCCTGTATCTAGGTCACCTGTCAAGATAAGACTGATAGGTGTAATTAGGTGCACCTGCGGTGCTTAACTAAAGTAGACAGGAGAAAGAACTTTCTACGACGTGTGCTCTATAAATTGCTTTTAGTTAATCTTATAACAAAATAGTGGTACAATTTATCGCAAAATTTAGAAAACATGAAATCCCAGTATTAGGTGCTATTACTGCTAATGCTCCCAACTGGCTGATGAGCTGCTTGTAAAAATAGGCTGTCACATTGGTTTGTCAAACCTTGTTGAAAGGTCACTCTAGTGCTGATGCCCTATCATCAGTCACTTAAGAACTCTGAGAATATTAACCAAAGAAAAGGTATCGCTTTATCCCTCTTTCAATTCAAAATTGAAAGTCAATTTTAAAAAATACTATATACACTTTACCTCGGAAATATCAGATTCCCATTCTCATTTGAGAAGTGGCCACTGTCAAGTAAACCTTTTCAAAACGTTGGCGCCAGCCCTCTTTTTTTTCCCTCAGGACGTGTTTATATAAAGCCTATAATGCTCCGGTGACATGGTAACCAAAAGAAGGAATACTAGTTATAGTATCATATTACAAGAATCATTCCCTTTGACCACTTTCATTTCTAAGGGAAAAAATGGTATAGTTTGACACTACGCGTAACGTGTCAACAAGTGCTGTGCTGATCAGTGCGAGGCTGTCTAGTGCTGCGTCGTTAAAGGGTTAACAGTCCACAGTTTCAAAATTACCATCAATTCATCAACTCTATAATTTTATTGGAATGATAATATTTACATCTATGATATTTTTTAAATGCTAACGGATGATTTTCAGGATCAAAAGTCTAAAATACCCACCTGGATTTACAAGATTTATGAAAATTTTTACTTGTCTTTACAGGTTGGTAAGCGAAGTGATGTATGGTCTCTGGGCTGCATATTGTACCAAATGGTGTATGGGCGTACACCTTTCCAAAATGTTCCAAACAAAATTGATGCTATCATAAATCCAAACCATCCTATTGAATTTCCTGAAAGGGATGACCCAGCATTGATGGATGTTCTGAAGGTAATGGATTCTTTGTTTACTTTTAGTTTGGCACTTACGCTACTTATTTAGTATTTTATAACAAACCCTAGAAAAGCTCAGTTTGTGTACAACTCAAAGCAGCTAAGACTGAAAAAACACCAAAAGCAAAACGTTTGATTTCCTAATTGTTCTTGATCTCTATCTTGTCTGTTAGTAAATTTAAATAGATTTTAATTTTTTTTTATGTTGTCGAAAATGATCAAATCACTATCAGGCAAATTAAGCCTTTTTCACTGCATGTCTTTTTTTTTTTTTTTTTTCAAACTAAGATTGAGAACTTAAAGACATCCATCCACTTTTGAAATTTCAAGTCTTTGTGAATTTACACTCATAGAAGTAATCAAGTTTAAAACAGTGGCTTATTCAGCAAATAATGCCAACTAGATTTTCTCACAAATGTCAATGTCTTTTTTTTTTTTTTTTTGTCTAACATGACCAAGTTTCAATTTTGTTTTTAAGAAACATTGTTAAACCGTCTTTCTTCCTCTATTCTTTTAAAAAGAAATGTCTGCAGAGGGATGTGCAACTAAGGCCCACAACTGGAGATCTCCTGAATCATCCCTATCTTCAGACAAAGAATTCAGGTAGCTTTTTCAGTTTCTACCGTGAAATTGCTGGTTTGTTGCAGTTTGGATAAGTATTGTTACTGATTTGCTGAGCTTGTATAAAGATATTGGGACTTTTTTTTTCATTCTTGAAATGTCATACTATCAAATCCTGTAATACCCTAACAGTTAATTTTACTGATTGCGTCATTGGTTTTTTATTTTAACTGTGTAGCATGAAAACTGCTAGAGGGCTTTGAAATATCACTCTGAGTTTGCAACTGAAGTGCAACGTATACATTTAATTAAAAACATTTAATATAAACCAAGTTTATCATTCATCCAGGCCCCTATGGAAACAATCCATCGTCTATTACTTTAAGTGTTAAATTTTGTCATTTGTACTTGCATTTCTGGTAGCTTCAAAGTGATGTTTTTTTCTTTAATGAACATTTTTACTTTTCTGTGTGTCCCTGTCCAAACCTATTTAGTTCCAACGAGCACAGCAGCATCTACCTCACCACCAAGTCTGGCTTCTAAGCTGAGCTTATTGGAGACTGTCTTCTCCTCTGCATCTCCTCGGACCAAGGAGGCCCTGGGACACGTAAGTCGGATTCCTCTTTTTTAAAATAGAGTCAGTATGTACTGCTACCAATAAAGCAAAGAAAAAAAAAGTTATAAAATAAACTCCATACTGATTTCAATTTTCCTCCCCACAAGGTTTCAAGTTTCCAATTGAAAAGGAGAAACATCTTAGAGGGTTTCAAATGTATCCTGATGGAGAGCAATATAATTGCTTATGTATCAGTATTGATGGTCAGGAGGAGAAAACATAATAATTTTTTTAAAGTTTCAAAAATTAAAAAAATCCCTTATTATCATTTCTATCTTGTCCGCTCTTTGCTTTAACGCCTGTAGGCAGGAATTAATTTAGGCGACATTCAAAACCTGCCTTTCTTCTGAGTAGACGATTGATCTGACAGGTGAGGTCGGCGTTACAAAAGGAGCGTGCCTAGGAATCGCTGGTGCAGCCATGCACAGAAAAAAATGGTTGGAAAAGCTAGCATTCCAATTAAGTAGTTACCTAACTCTAATCTTTAAGCAATGTCGAGTTTAGTATCATTTAAAAGATCTTTTTCTGCTGCGTAAGACGCACACAAAAATGTTTTCATCGCTCCTTTTACTGTTTTACGGGCTTCTTTCTTTAGAGTGTGCTAGTGATATTTTTTCTTTGTTCATTTGTTTTTGATCTCTGAATTATTGATTTAGTTTCCAGATATGGCCCAGAATTTCAACCAAAGTTGTGCCATCAATTTGATAACAAGTATTTGAAAATAGCAATTTCGCGTCACTTAAAAAAAATTTTTTTTTAATACCATTTTTTCAGTTCTCCGTTCTTTAGATTGTAGCTTCACACAGTGATCCAGTCCTCTGTAGCAACATAGCACAAATAGAGCAGATCATGGAGTTTTCCCGCAAAAACTTTTCCCAAAACATATTTTAGAGCATCATTGCATTTCTTTCATTTAGACACAGATTTTTTTTTAGGCTTATTCAATATTGGGGGGAAAAGGACAAGAACAATGAAATTTTACAATAGGAAAAATGAAACACAAAAACCCACACGCTTGCCAGTAAGAAAGCTCAATGAAGTCTCACATGCTTCAAACGTCTAAACAGTTACAGTCACTTATCCTACTTTAAAAAATAAGAGAAAAAAAGACTGTTTTGAGAAAGACAGAGACTGGGACAAAAAGGAAAGAGAGGGAGAGACAGAAAGATAGTTAGACATGCAGGCAGACGAACAGATTAATGGAGAGAGAGAGGATTGTGTAAAGATAAAAAGGATAGTTATAGTGCAAGTTGCAAAACTGACGTAAACGAACTTTGACCAACCATTAGATGAACCCGTTGAATATATTGTGCCCGTTGCTGTGCATATTGGTCGTTGAATTTGGAATACATCATATAGAAGTTTTGAAATTAGACAGATCAATCCTGACATACAAACAGACGCGTGGAGACGCCCACAAGATAATTGCAGGTTATAAGGAAGAAACATCATTTTATCTTTGTTTTTTGTTGTTTTTTTTTTTTGAAAATTTTCGTGGGTCTTACTGTTGACTTATTGATCATTTCCTATGGCCTCTATTTATCTGTGTCACTGTCAAATAATAAACACCACTACTTCAAAACAACATTGCAATATTAATTAAACTTTATTTGACGTATATTGTTATTCCAAAGCATGAGAAAATATCCCTCATAGTCTTTTAACCATTTGATGTTTTATTATACATCGAAAAGTGACTTAGTTTTTAATAAAACCTACTTGAAATACATACACGGGACGGTTATTTAGCAGCAGCGAAATAAATGGGCCGTAGTTCACAGAGGGGCAAAGGCCGCAATGGACGGCGAGGGATAAGCGAGCAAAAACTATACAAGCTCAGGCACACAGCCGTGCCTTACATTTTCATTAGTAAACTTTGCAGAAGGTACTTTTTTTTTTTAAATAAAAATAATTAGATAAATTGTTGCATCAGATAAGGATCAAGTCTGCACAACCATTTTTTTTCTCTACTAAATTTACCTCTGAGAATACAATTTTTATGAAACCCTTATTTTTTGCTGTCCCTTAACATTTTTTGGGGTATATAAATGACAAATCACATTTTTCATCTCCTTTCCCCTATCATTTTTAATATGCAAGTAAACCAATATATTTTATTGTTTATATTTACAATTACATGGCAGTTGTTGGCAGATAATTATCAAATATTGTACACATGCAACTTTTCTATGCAAACTCTCCTCCTTAGCTACTCTCAATGTATGGTGCGCAGGTCTATTGTTTTGGCTACTACTTGATAGCACACATTTTAAGAACCAGGCACCTTTTACAAAGTATTTTTGGGATGTCCGGTGATCGTAAGTTATTTCATTATAACAGGACTCTGTTTAAAAGGATTGCTGTATGAACTATAATAATTTAGGTATTGTGCTTTAAAGTATAATAGGCTTTATGAAATTTGAATAATTTTGTAAGTATCTCAATAACAATTGTTTGTCTTTTTCATTTCAGAAACTGAAAGAATTTTATCCTCCAGCATAGAAGAATGTGACCACGAAGATTGCTCTATATTGCTTTCCACCAGCATTATTTATTTAAGTTGACTTTTGCTGTATATTATTGCTTTAATATGATAAGCATTTGATTTTTTGTGAATGTTCTTTAAAGTGTCTATAAAATTGAAATATTTTGAACAGTTGTTTCAAAAAGAGTAATCATGTTGAAGTTAAACCATTTCTTGACTCTCTCTCAAGTGCTGTTATGTGTATTTTCAAAAAAATTCTTTATCTGCTTTGTGTTGAGAAAGCATTACAAACTCAGATTTCCTGAGTGATATAATCCCAACTATTGCTATCATTATCTACGAAGGGTTGAACCCTGGGCCTGCCAGTAATGAGATTTGTACCCATTTTCAACCTTAGTTTGACTCTTTATTGGTCATACACCTCAAAATTCATTTCATTTGCTAAAGTTTTCATTGTTGTACAGGGAGTTTGTATTTAAAGCAGCATAAAACAATCTTGTTAGTTTATGTATAGCACCATACTCATTCACTGCTTCTGCTGAAATTATTTGCTTTCATTTACTTATTATGGGCTAATTTTCATCATGATTGAAGATTTCTGGCCCCACACATGCTTCATGTTCATATTGTACAATACAAATATATGCTCATTAAAATGCCTTTTGAATGTGCCTATTAAACTGTTTATATTCTTTAAGTGCCTTTGTAATCAAAAGTGGCTTTTACTGACTTTGCAAATAGTGCTGACGTTGGACGTTAAACCAACTCAACCACAACATACTGACTTTGCATTTGATTTTCTCATGTACTTATTGCTATTCATCATTAGATACTTTTATTTGGTAAGTGCTGTATACTGTTATTTCAAGAACTTAGGAAAGATTTGTAAAACAAACATAGGAAGAGAATAAATGCAGCACTTATTTGTAACTAAGGCTTTTTAGTGTTTTCTTTTCTTCTGTTTTTTTTTTGAAGAATGTCATACTGTTTATTGAATTATAAATTTTGTAATATTTTAAAGTAGATTTATAATCATTAATAATGTTACTTATTGTAAGCTTAGTGTTAATGCAACAAAACATCAACTTTACCTTAACCTTTTTTATATTGCATGACATAGGGCCTTTTCTTTGTGTGCACACTAATTCATGAAGGGTAAAAGCTTCAATTTATATTATTTTGAAATATAAGGTGTAACACAAAAAGCATATCAATGTGCACAGCTTGTGTGCGGCATGGTGGGAAAGGGTTAAGACCCTGCTTCAAAGGAGAGAATCATGGTTTATGTTATGGTATTAAGGGCCTCTTATTATATTTGTAGATGGGGATCTACATAGAGCTGCAGAAAAAACCCAAAACCTGTCCCTGCAAAAAATTGCGATTGAAAATAGCAAAAGTTGCAGCCAAAAATGGCAAAAGGTTGCAGCCGAAAATTGCAAAAGTTGCGGCATGATGAAATTAAACAAAGAAATTTGATCCAAATTAACCATTTTAATAAGAATATTTGCTTAAAAAATGCATTTTGTTCTGCAATAAGCACAAAAAACATCACTTAAATTAAGTTCAAACACATACATTTGCAAAAGAAGAAGAAAAATAAGCATAATGTCTGTTTATTTCTAAGATACCTATAAAATAAACATAACTAGTGAAACATAATTATGCAATCAAAGAAGCCGCGCCCGGCAAACTTATTGTAATACAGAAATTGGAGACTCTGTTACTCTGTAATGTATCTGTACTGAGGCTTCTCCTGTCGCATGATGGCAAGTGGTTTGCCAGCAAAAAATGACGTATTACTTTACCTTTTTGATTTTTCTCGCTGTAAGTAGGTAAGAGGTAATCTTGAAGTTGTTTTGCATGTGGAATTGAGCCACCATTTTGCACATGCTGAGCGAGAAATTCCACACAGCTGGGTGATCAGTCTTTGACAAGGGGATGTTGGCCGTTGACAGCATTGAAACCCATTCCATGCACAATTATTGTGGGCTGAAGGGTAAATAATAGTCAAACTATTATTCAGTATGATTTTTGAGGGAGTGTTAAGCCTATGCATGTGTGCAAACGTGACTTCATTTCTAGCTTCATCTTGCGATCAATAAGTTTAATAGTAGGAATCCAGGATTGGTATTATTGGGAATGATATTATGGAAAGGTGAAATGGCAGGCAGACGGAGCCCTTGAATTTCTTGTGCAAGGTCTCGTAAAGTACAGTTTAAATCACTGAAGTAAACGGAGTGAACACTTTTTCGCATAATAAGGGTACATACCACTGATTTACATGGATTCCAATTCGTTGTATCGTAGTTGAACTTAAGCAATAAAATAAACTCGAACACAGATCATCTAGATCTAGCAAAATAAATTGTTTAATGGGTTTAAATCTAGCTTTTATTATACATGTATACCTTATCGGGCGTGGAGGTCTCTACATTTATGTCAACTGAGTCAGTGTGCGCTAATTTTTAGCGAGAGCCTGACCGTCTTCGCTTTACTTTGATTTTATTTCTGCAGCGACTGCTTCGGAATGCTTTTCTTGTGTCTTGTAGTGTTTTTTTTTTGTTACAGCGGAACACTCTTTATGGTTGGGAACGATATTCCATGGTGTGAAAAAAAAGTTTGTTCCCTGACACTTGAGCCCACAATCAAAACTAATTGTTCTTGGCGCTGCTTTGCCAAAAAACTGTGGAGAAATTTGTCTGAACTCTAATTTTGGAATAGTGAATGATCCATTACTTTTGATCAAGTTTACCTTACCAGTCTTAGTCTAACGAACGTTGACTTAATTATTGTAAACAAGAATGGAAATCTAGAACGGTTCCAACCACAGGATATGTGGTTCAACAGTCCAAAGGTTTCATGCGAGAAAACTTCAATAAAAAGGAAAGGCAGACTGGTTACACGTGTAGTTTTTAGCAGAAGACCTTTTCCATCAATTCATAGCAGTATATGCAGTGATTTCTCTATTGCGATTTCTTGGGGGGACAGCGCTCCACCCTCTGAATCTCTGCTCATCAAACAAGTTATAAATCATGACACAATTTGGGATATCATGCTGACTGATTTTTATCTTGACGTATAAAGATAGTATGAAATAAAAAATACAAGATTTACTAAGTACCTACATGTGAGTGATTCAGAAAAATTTAATAAATAGAAATGGCTGGTCTCAATCTAGTTTCAGTGAAAGCTACACTATTTCATCCAGACACTTCTAAAGTTTCAAGTCCAACTCTAAATCCAAATGAAAAAAGAAAACCACAAAACTTTTACAACTAAGGAACCAAAAGCATGTGCATCTTTTTGTTGTGTTTAAAATAAATAAAAGCCAATTGACACATTTTAATAATTTCAGGACTAAAAAATAAAATCTAAACTTAATTTACCATAGATTAGCCTTTATTGTCTGTTGGGTATACACAAAAAAGGCACAAGCTTGATACAATGTTCAACAGTAATAATTGGTCATGGATTGCGCAGGGCTAAAAATATTCCTTAGAAATTAAGAGTGATGGTAGAAGTAAAGAAAATGTGAAGATGTGGAATAGAGCATTGTGTGGTACTTCAAGGAATAGTGAAATGGTCAAGGATAGTGATGGCATACAGTATGAACTTCGATACAAATGGTGGTTCATATGCTACAATCAAGCTAGTTGAGAATGTTGAGTACACAGATTGTACCAGTGTTCTTCCTTTTCAAATAACCTAGAGAGAGACAGTATGTGCGAAACACAAAGTGAGACAGCAGGAAAGAAAGAAAAAAAGGAACTGACAATTAGAACAATAAAATGTAAAATTTTTTTTTAATCTGACATCAACTCCTATGAGTTTTCTGACCTAATTTCAAACTTGTAGGGAGGGAAATTCGTTTATATACTTACTTACCAAATACAGTGGGACCTGCTGAAGCGGGAGAGTATTTGTACTAGGCCTATAGCAACCGAAAGTTGCACAAAGTCAATCTATAAAAATACATATATCACAAAGTCACTTAAATGCAATTTCCTGAAAAACTCCAAAAATGAGCTACATGTAATTACTTATTGGGCAATATTGGCACCCCCATACCAATACGGATAGCCCATTAGACAAAACAAACTAAAATTTCAAATGTAATACAGAAAAGGCATTGTTCCAAATATCTTTTTGAGATGAGTAAAGACTGACTGCAATGTGATTGAATTTAAACATTATGAATTCATGCACATGCAGTTTTAATAATTTCCTTTTTTATACATTTTGATGGATTTTCTAAAGAAATAAAATGGCAAACACTGGTGATGTTTCTCGTCTGACAAATAACTTGTACCCCACTAGTATATATAGGGGTCTTATCATCTCCCCAGAATATCTGCTCCTCTACAATCAAACATTGTGTAATAGCAGGAATTTTGGATAATGTTAAATGTATCAATGAATTTGAAAGATTTAGCGGTGCAGTGTATGTTTATTTAGCCTGTACATGACTTGCTAGTAATAGGTACTATTAAGCAGGTTTTAAATATTTCAAATTCTAATGTTTTATTCAAATTCTTAAGTTGCAATGCTTTGCATTTTTGATAATACAGATCATAATCAGTTAAAGATTGTATAGATTTAGATTTAAACGTACATGTAGAATCTATTAAAATTTTCTTTGTGTCATGCATTTTCTCTTACTTTGTTTCTTGTTAAATTAAACATGCAAGAAGATTCGAGGGCCCCTCGAAGATGGTGAACGAGAATAAAACTATCATTTCACTTGTCAGGGGATTTAGATGATTGTAAGATGAGTCTGTAAAGCTTGGTGAAAGTATTGATCCCAGTCTTCTCCCTTAGACACCCTTTAGAAAAAATTTGCCTTATTCTAAATAATATAATTACTGAATCACGAGAGAACTTGAGTGGATATATTGACAGAGCTCATTACGTGTAAAAATTATTAAATTCCTGTAACAAAACGAAAGAATCTTTAATTTTTAGGGACTACAAGCTTAACTAGCAATTCATGGGTTGGGAATCGAAAGCCTTGATAAGAGTATAACTAAGTAAAATGAAACGCCAATATTTTTTTCATATAAAGAACAAAATCAGTTGTTAAAATAGATCACTAAGCAAAGGAATCATTGTTAGACTTGAATACTGGTATCATAGGAGACCTTACACGAGTCCCCACTTGTTTTTATCCTAATTAGGACATCATTTTAAAAAGCTTACATTATTTTTTATTCAAATTCTAGTTCATTGAAAGGAGATTAGGTCCAGAGAGGAAGTTTCAAATAGCAAGGTGCTCAGCTGTTGTGTCTCCACAAGATCCGGATCTAGCTAGAGTATAGATTAGTGATTTGATTACATCTTCATCCGAATTGTTTTTACTTGAGATAAAAAAAAAAACAGCAGTTACAAGTCGACTTGTGGGTTAAAAGACTTTTCAACCAGGCAGCTTGTAGCATGAGCGTCGTTTTTCTACACCTTAATGTTTAGGGCCACAAATAAGGTTGCAATAACTATAATTATTATCACCACCGGACCATCTACCTGTAACCCAAAATATAGTTCAGGGATTGGGAATTGAGAACCCTTGACACATGTATTGACATTCTTTCATGAATGAAATGATTAATTCAGAATTTGACCACAATTGAGTTTATTGTTTAGTTCAGTAAAGATAACAACATTCTGGATTTACATCATGACATAAAAATATAAAGTGAAAAACACCTACAGTTTTGAGTATTTTTTACCCTTACCATAGCATCTGCAAAACATTAGCAATGCAGATAATTATACATAGCAGCAAATGTAAAAGACATCTACAACAACAAAAAAGTACAATAAAGTTGAACCATTTAAAATAAATCAGTCAAGTTACAACTTGGATAAAGGTTTATGAAATTTTTATATAAAAAAAGAAACTTGATAAAAAAAAAACCCCACCCAAATAACAGATCTACTTCTTTATGTTGAATAAACTATTGGCCGCAAGTAATTCTTGGTAGATTACAACCCGTCGTAAGAATATGATATAAAAAAGGCCTACGTCAAGTCATAATCTACTTACGGCCCTGGGGGCAGTATCAAATCATGGATCAAAGGGTAGAGATAAACATTTTAGACAAAGTAAAGGGCAATATCAAAATCATGGATCAAAGGGTAGAGATAAATATTTTAGACAAAGTAAAATTTTTCTCTTAATAGTTCCCAAGAAATTTTCCTAAAAAGTACATGGAAAATAAAACTCAGCTATGGCCCTATTCAACCTTTAAATTTTGATTGGTCAGGCTATGATCAGTGGATAACATAATCTATATCATTAATTGCTTTCTTAGCTATAAATAGGGAGCAGTCACTGGTACAAGCTGGAAAGTAGGGACTGATATCATGAAGCATGGCTGCTCACTCACTTGTGCTACTTCTGAGGTAAAAATATTTTAGATTGAAAAAAGGGACAGGAATAAATTTCGAATCATATTAAAAAAAAAAAAGAATCTAATTTAAGCCAATTAACTGCTATGAAATCAATAGTTGCTATGCTGACAACTTTTCGAAGACAACACTTCTCGCAGTTCTTTCTTTATCATTAAATTCACATATTTTCCTTCATATGTCAACAACTTTGTAAACATTTTCAATGGCCAAAGTAATATGCCTTTTCACATCTTCAGTATTAAATAAAAGTTTCAAATACACAATAAAACAATTTACACTCTGATTGAAGATCTGGAAGCTCTGAATCTGTACAGTGAAAAAGACGCACACAACTTTTAACCTTGAATTATTATACTGTTAACATGAGTGAGATTCTTATCTTCCTCCCCTTTACACATTTGAGATAAGCCATTCTGCCAGATCAGTGACAATAATATAACCCTTTTCCCATCACTCTGCACACCTCATGTGCTAGTACCTTTCAGTATAGATCGGCACACTTCCCATTAAAAAAAAAAATTTAAATCTTTACATTTTTGAAAATCCCTCAAAATTGTGTCTGCACAGGGAATAGGCCAAAAATCATACAATGTGAAAGGGTTAAACATGTTACAACTACCAAAGCTTTGATCTACAATAAGAGCTTTGAGTCTTACAAAACTGTACCTATTACAACTCATTACTTTGTTCACACATCTTGATAATATTTTAACAATGATAATGGCTTCATAGAACATATATAAAGATGTGATTGTTTATATGCTTGAATTCAACAAAGTAGTCCAACAAACATGCATTATGTCGACTGTACTGGGACGATTTGAAGAAAATAGGTTTTAAGCATCATTAGAATCATTTTAAAAAACATGTCTTGCCAAGGCTGCAAAAATATTATTTAACTTGTACACGATCAATTTTACTTGTGTTTTATTATTATGTTCATGTTACTCAAACAAATTTGCTAACATGAAACCTATATTTTCTTTTGGATTAATACAATGAAGATTAAAAAAGCATAGACAACAACACATTGCCCATACTAACAAACCCTAAAAATAAGTCTATAAATTCAAACTTCTATTTTGATCTGAGTAGTTTGGTCCCTTTTCGATGAGCTTGGGCTTCATTTGAAAAATTGCATTTTTTTTTAAAAAGTAATATGCAAAAAAGAAAGACAAAAGATATTTATTTCCCAGAGAGAAACACAAACGATTTAAGCATAAAAAAGTCCTTATCTTTGAGTCATTAAAACCAAATATATTCACACTAGAAGCTGAAAAAATTAAAAGATGAAATTTCCTAACCTTATTGCGGAATACTTGGGCTTTAAAAAATACTTTGTTGAATACTCAGAAAAGCCTGTTAAAAAAATTTTAGGAAGGGTTCTCATTGCGATATCAACCAAGTCGGTTTTCATCCTGCAGGAGAATAAGCTAAAAAGTATAACCCAAAAGTGAGGAGAGTAGAATTAAAATCTCTTACATTTGAGAGTGAAAAAAGGGATAAACCAATGAAGTTATGCACATGTCAAAATTACACACTAAAATCTTTAAGCTGCATATAAAACCATATCAAACGCGGTGAGAACATGAAATATTATTTTTTAAAATGTTACAGAATCAGCATAAAATGGACAGCAAATTGACATGTGAAAAGCTGTTCAACAATATATTTACAGAACAGCAGAGAAAAATGTTGAAATTCAGGCAGAGGAGGCTCCTACTTTCTCTGGCGAGTGGGGATTTCCATCTGTGATACGGACGCCAGCAACATTCTCTCGGAGTTCCTCTTCGAAGTCGCCATCACCATCGTCTGACTCTTCACAGAAAGACATGCGGGGGGAAGGACGGAATCCACGGCTGGCATAAGAGGCTAATTTGTTGCAAGAGGCGAGCAGAAGGCCAAGGTAGGGTGCCGAAGGTTTCATAGGTCTTGAGATGTATTCTGGGTGATACTGGACGCCAACGTAGTATGGGTGGCCTAAAAAATGTAAAGATATAATTTTTATGATAAAAAAAAAAGAAATTAAATTTTCTTTTAAAAAAGCACACAAAAAGCATTTTAAAAAGAACAATAACCTCAACCTGTGTGTAGCAACCAGTCCTAAGGTTACAATTCTGCTTTTTAACCCTTCAATACTTGTATGAAAAAAATTTTAACAAGACATATATCAGACCTGCCAACCTAAATTTTCTCTTGGAGTAATATCAGCTGCCACAGAGAGTAATTTTTGGAACTTGGTAGTAATAAAAAGCCAGAAACATACACACGCGGTGTGAGACTCCTTGACTTAAACGGTAAAACCTTAAAAGAAACTTTATATGCTGACGTAATACCACCGCTTTTTACAAGGATATAAAGGTAAAAAATTAAATGTATTACCTCTTGATGTTTATAACTAGAGAAAATTACATGTCTCCAAGCCCAAAGAGGTTTGGAGGAGTATAGATAATGAATTTAGTAAAATTAATTAAATAAAGGGCCACTAGTGGTGAATTGAAAATTAAATATGGTTCATGGGTGCACAAATTGTAAAACTATATTTAAAAACTAAAAGATTTAATGCAGGAAAAAATACTAATTTAATTTACCATACAAACCCTCTTACAATGGGATCTGTCATTGAGAGCCAAAGATAAATACAGTTAACAGTTAGTGAGCCTTATCAATGTAAAAGAAAACACTGATTTGTAAATCCAACTGTTCAGTAATTGAATCTAGAGTAAAAAATCGAGATCTAGATAATCTTGATATCAGGTGATCTTCCTTTAGACAAATTGTGAATCTTTAACCTGTCAGTGCTACATGGCAAAGCCTTGAGAATGTCTTGAAAGTTAATTCCCTATTAGATTCTAAAGAAGAAACGAAGTCCTTAGTACCTGTGTACTTGTTTCATGTGAACGACATAATAGCCTACTTGGGCTTCATTTTGGTTAAAACAATCAACACTAGAAACCCCGATTTTTTCCTATCTCTTGCTACTAGACCAAGTGAACAATCAGCCACTACACTGCACATACATGATTGTACTTTCGGTTTCGTTTTCATCGTGATTTTTTTACTGATGCATTGAACATTCTGTTGATTCCAAGAAAATGGCCGCGGGGGTTATAAACGAAGCCAATATTATCTATTTAAAAGATTGAAGAAAAAAATTATGATGGTGGTAAATTAATTTCTCCTCGTAAGACCTTCAGTACAATACAATGTACAATTTTCTCGGCTGCGTATCGCAGTTGTATGAAAATCTTTGGTTTAATAGGGACAGATTTAGATCTATCCACCGACAACTAGGCTACGATCATTACATGTAATATATTATACGCGGACAAGGGCGTGTGAAGTCCAACCTGCCATGTGTCATCAAGCGATGGATAAACAAGAAAGGCAACCCTCGATGCAGACTGGTGGCTTCTGCATCCCTACCTCAGATTATTGCGAGCATAAAAAGGCCACACTCTAAAATCTGAGGCGGAGACACTACTTTCAAGGTACCTTATCGCTTGCATGTGGGCGCAACATGCACATCCCTATGCACTGACCACAAGCACCAGTGACATAGAGTCGGGTCATAGACCACAGGAACATGAAGCACCGTGACTGATTACTACTACCAGTGATATACTTTTCCAGTTAGATAATAAGAACCTCAATCGAGCCCACATCACGTTTAACTGAAAGCTTATATGAAATACGATGGCGAATTTTAAAAAGATTGAAGAGAACAGTAACCTCAATCTGTGTGTAGCAACCAGTCCTAAGGTTACAATTCTGCTTTTTAACCCTTTCAATTCTAAGTCCTTTTACAAAATATTTGTTGAAGGGCGTTCCAAAAACAAATGTGTTAATTGTTTGAGTTTACAACGATTTAAAATTAATCGAATTTTAGTCGGCCAAATTGAGTTACTTCAAATTATAAATAAAACACTTACCCTCCATTTCCATGATTTCCATTCTCTCTCCATCTTCACTGCGACCGACAAACTTCATGCCTTTTTCCTCCAACTGCTCCACCACAGATGGGTTCACCTATTAAAAAAAAAAAAAAAAAATTCTCAATCAAATAGGATGAATGCAATGTGAAGATAAATGGGACAATCATGACTATTTCATGGTGCTTTTCAGCAATATTTATGGCTCAATTTTAACTGCAACAACTTTGTGATTTTTTAAGAACTCAAGCTTGCAAATGATTTCGATTTATTTTTAATGACAGTTAAAAAAAAAAGAAAGAAAGAAAAACCACAAACCAGTAGCCACAAAAAGAAGATTCACTAACATTTATGAAGACCCAGTTAACTAAATCAGACCTGCATGTGAGCTCTAATCAAATTGAACTTTTTCACACCCATCACCATGCCCAACCCTGAAATCTCAACATTAAAAGAGGACACATTTCAAACCTTAGGCAGCATAGTGAAAATTTCCAAGTTAACTCATAGAAATTTGTTTTATCATGTCAAAGCCCTTAAAAAGTGAACAAGGATCTGTTTGAAACTTATGTTGATATCCTAAAGTTCAGAATTTGCATTTTTTTTTTACTATCTCATTCCGAGAGAGAGAGAAAAGGTTGAATTTAAATTAGTGAGATGGAGGGATAGAGACAAAGGGAGTAAGAGAGATGAGAGAAGAAGAAGAAAAAGAAAAAGTTTGAACTTAAATTTGTGGAGAGTAAAGAGTGGAGAGAGAGACCTAATCTAGGTTTAGGTAGACTATAACAAGTTCTAGATTTCTACATCTAGATTCCCGATGAGCTAACTAGTTTTCAGAAAATGTATCCACTGTCTGCGCTTAACTGCTAGCTGATGATAGAGTGGTGGATTGCCGACAAGCCCATAATATAAAGTTATTCAAGTTTTGGCCGTAAAATGTAGCCGACCGGTCGTGATTGTTGGCACACATGCAGGTCTATAAATGATATTTTCTTACTTCATATCTATGTCTGTGTCTCTCCTCCACAAATTCTGCATTGTGGTAAAGCTTTCCTGCAATAAAGGGGAAAAAGTTAATTTTCATCAACCTAACATTTCACACAAAGATATTAACTCTTGAACAGACTTAATTATTAATAACGATAAAAGTTTTATTTTGACATTTCATACCTAGGCCTGAGACTGTACTGGGCCTTTTAGAATGTTCACAGGATCTTAGACACATAAAATATCTGATTTTACAAGGTTTTTTCATTGAATACTGCTCTGTTCAAGGTATTACAGAGAAAGGCACTTTTTAGCCAGGTATGTGCTAACTTATTATAACGTAAGGATACTGCTATGATTCCACCTAAACCTAAAATCGATCGCTACAATAACTCATTTGTACCATAAGGTTCACGGCAACTGAGGAACTCATCATAGAACAATTGTGTGTATGTGATAAATAGGTGTGTGCCTGTGTGAGTATTATGGGGAAAAGGGCGTGAAAGGAAGTAAAAGAAAAAGTTCACATTTTTCTATTGACATATTATGCTTAAATACTTCTTGGTTAAACTGCTTTCTATATTACACATGTAAAGAGTCATCATTCCTATTAATGTAATGTTCACTGCTCCTCCAAAAAATGTGTATTGTCTTTAGTTTTGTGTAACCATATTCAGTTTATTAATACATATAACATGTGCAAGTTTTCAAAGGGACAAATAAAGATTTATCCTATCTTATCTAGAAAATATAGAATTTAAGGGAACAAAAGGGCAATAAACTCAACTTACTGATGACACTATTGCTGGTCTTGAAAAGAGTTTTGCGTTTGCCAAGCCTCATTGTTCCACCCATCTGACCAGTGTTATGTTCTGGCATGTCAATCACCTTTGGTTATAAAGTAAAGGGATAAAATTAATTAATATAAATCATGTTTATCCTAAAGCTCACTAAATAGTTACACAGATGAGAAAAGAGAAAGATTATGGTAAGAAATGAAATAAGAATCTTGAAGTGATAAAATTGGATATTACAGGTCTATGAAGTCCACCTGGAATCCACGATAATCTAGTATCATAATTATAATTAAAATAATACAATATTAAAGTAGCTTTAATTTAAACATGTCCCTAATATATTTTTTTTTACCTTATAACCAAAAGCCCATTTTGAAGGGTTTAAAAAACTAATTTTTAAAAGCCAAAAAAACACTATTCAATGAGCTTCACATGTTTCCAACACAATGGTAGAGAAAATAAACATAATAATAATAAAATGGATACAAACCACTGGGTGTTTAGTGTTCTCGTTCAGCTCAGTGGAATTTGCATCTTCCCATTTCAAATGTAAAGCCCTTTTGAGTTATTGTCGTGATTGCAGTCCCAAACACACACCTGAAAAAAAAAAATTTTTTTTAAATAAATCAAACACTACAAATGGTAAGATTTTTCACATAAATTATTATCATACACATGCTCTCTCATAGCTTTGCATAATAATGAAACCACTCCATGATTAACTTTGGGATGAAAATGTTTTTAAAAATTGGAAAAGGCCTTTGCTTATTTTAAGACCCCCCCCCCCCAAGAAAAATGAGGAATATTCTGAAAAACAATACCTAAAAATGGAACTTTTTTGGTTCTTGCCCATTGGCAGGCCAGGATTTTCCCCTCAGTTCCACGAACACCAAAACCTCCTGGAACAATGATGCCACTAGAAACAAGAAAAAAATTAAAGAAAATGAATTTTAAATAGGAAATAGATTTAGAGCCTTTAAAGCTAAGTCTTTAAAATTCGCTTGTAAATTAAAAATTGGTCCTGCTTTCACTTTAAAAGTAAGTTGTAATGGAAATTTAACCACCTGAGTGCGTAGGGATCTCTATAATGGGATAAAACCTCGGTTATTATGTTAAATATACAGGTAAACCGTAAATGCTGATTGGTTATCCATTTTCATTCAAATCATCTTCGACTCTGCCAACATAATTCATTGGAGTTTAGTAAGAAAAAGATATGCTAAATTCACCAACAGCATTTCTAAAAATATACCTGAACACTCAAGTGGTTAACTTATAACAAAACGACCACCTTTTATTCACTGTACTGACAGAGAAATCTTGGAAGGCACTTTGTTCTCATGGAAATATGCATGGCATAAAATGTTCATAAAAATTATAAAGCAAAAAGTCTCACTTTGCTCCAACAACCTCTTTCCAAGCCTCGTGATAGCGTTGAGGATTGGTGTTGATGGTGTCGGGTTCTAAATCTGCTGCCTCGATGCACTGGAAGGAAAATTTAATCTCATTTTATCTCGTGATAACACATCAACTGATAATTAGCCAGGTATAATGAAAAAATTATATTTTAAAACTGATTAGCCAAGACCACTTCAGCAGTATTCCTGAACAAGAAGTCAAAGACTTCTTTTCAAAAGCCAAAATTATCAGAAACGTATATAAACAGGAGATTACAGATTCAGACTCTCACTGGGTCACCCTATTGTTTCCCACAAGTTGGATCATCGTATAAAGTGATTGGCTGAAACAAGCCTCTCCATTGTTTCTGTGCAACCAGCATGCAACTTTAGTCTAACGTAAGCCCTGAGAACGCTGCCATCTATAAAGGATTCCCGGAAAAAATAAAACCCTCAATTTTACTTTGGATGTAACGGCATGGGTAGCTGAGGCTATTGAGTCACAACAGAGGTAAAGAACGACGAGGAAAGTAATGACAACCTACCTCACAAATTATGTTTTCCTTGTACAATTAGGACCCTAACTATTTGTTTCCTGACCCTGAAATCACCACTTTAAAAAAAAGATGGAATCTGTGCAATTTAAAACGAGCCTATAAGACTTTTACCTTTTAAAAAGCATATAGTATGATGTAAGAGAAACCTACTATCAAATCCAGCCTGTGATTCACAACCAAAGCAGCATGCTGCAGAGCTTTGATAACTGAAGCATATGAGTCGGGTAACTCTGTGTACTTTCCAACCAGGACAATGGTTACTTCTTTTAAGAGACGGTCATGCCTGAAACAAATTATAAAATTGTTTCTTATTTATATATAATCCTGTTTTTTTAAAAGCAAATCATTCCTTAGGTTGGAAAACAATTATTCATATCTTTTGACCAATAATAAGATAAATATGGACAACATACGTGTAATTTCATATTACCTTTCTTATAGCATATAACTGAAAAAAAAAAAGAATATAGAGAAAGGAAAGAAGATTTTACCCCTGAGAAGGATGACAAATCCTAGCCGCCTTTACTTTTTCTACACGCGACCTTGATATGTGTGCACCCTTTGATCATTTTTATTGCTTTGAGGACAAAGCATGTACAACAATTTTCTGCAATTCCAGTAAAACAAAATGACAAGACAGGAGATAATAAGTGGTAATATTTAAAACTTTGGTAACTAAAGAACATGCAAAGGCACACACCTGTTGGCAAGCTCCTTCCAGCGAGACATCAGGTATGATGATTTGTCAGTTTTTACGGAGACAGGTAGCTGCAAACGTTTGATCAGATAAGTATCTGCTCCTTCGTCCTGGAGTAGCAAAGGCACTCTGTAAATAGATGTCACATCAGGCACAGAATATACCTGTAGAGGTGAGAAGAGAAAAAAAAATAGAATGATTTATTATAATTTGATTCATTAAAGCACAGAAGAATATCTGCTGATTTAGAGTATGGGATAACAATTGAACAAAACCTAATAAAAAAAATTTCTTATTGATGCATTACAATTTTTTTTCACTTTGCTGTAACAATTTACCCAGCGAGTGGCTGGTTTTATGTTTTGATATTTTCAACTGTTTGTTACTCGGTAAGTTAAAAAAGCTAAGTCACATACAGTGCAAACAAAGTCTTTTAAATGTTTCATTGCGGCCAAACAATGTAAAGTAATTTAAATGTAAAAATACTATTAAAACTAAATAAATGACACTTTCACTTTTAGCATGTATTGTATCAATTTATTTTAAACATATAGACAAAACTATTTCTTTGTTTGTCAACAACAGTTTTTAATTTCTGATTTACCTGCTGGGGATCAACATGACAAAACAATGAAATCTTATCACGGATGGATTCAGCAAGAGGAGTCACACTGCGGCATACAATCTGAAAAAAAAGAATAAAAAAAGACATGCACTTTGGTTACCTTGAACACTAACACCAAAAGGAATAACTTGTCTTCTAATATTATGATGCAGGGGACTGCATAAATCTGTAGCATTCTTACATTGCCTTTGTTTTCCAAAACTTCGAAAGTACATCAGAATAACATGACCAATCAACACAAGTAGGATTATACCTAGAGAAAAAAAAAGATGAAGAAAACATATAGTCAATTCGAATGTAAACAATGACTATTTCTTAGTTTGAATTGTCAGTATACAGCTAGAACAAATTTCTTTTTTAAAATCAAGAGCTTACAAAAAAGATAATTATTATCAACATATAATATGTGTCAATTCTAAAATTATATTAACGTTCTATCTTACAATGTCTGGTGAAAGGCCCAGGCCTCGGAGTTCTCTCACGCTTGACTGAGTAGGTTTGCTTTTCTGCTCTCCTGTTGTTTTGGGCTGTTGATAAATGAAATCAGAATAAATAAATAGACATAGATTTACTCTTTTATGCTACTTGATAATTTTTTGCCAGAAAAGAAAGTATTTTCAATTTCATACCGTGTTTCCGTTTTTAAAAAAAAATGAAAATATATAGAAGAAAAATGACAGCATTATGGCAGATGTCAACAAACAGTGAACCACAATTACAAGTTGCAATGTTTCTGGAAGAGTAATTAACTCATAGAATGACAATCTCTGAATATTGATAGCTTTTCGCTTCACATTGTTTTAACCTTTTTCTTTAGCAAATAAAAACAAACTTACCTCAGGAATAAGGCTGACATGGACACAGCAGAAATTTTCTTTCTTCACACGGAATTGAAACTGACGAAATGCTTCCACAAAAGGCATGCTCTCAATGTCACCAAGGCCAATGGTTCCACCGAGCTGAAGGGTTGAAAAAAATATTATTTTGCATTACTTACTATCAGGCAATGAAAAAATACGAATTCCTCATTAAGTTCCATGATTAAATGAACGTGTTGTGCCAGCCCCGGGAGAAATATTTCAATAACTGCTTTAAACCTTAAATCCTTCTTGATAAAAATGTATAATACAATTGATTTAATGACACATTTCAAAGCTAAACCACTTCTTTTGGCAAAGTGAAGAAAGTGCCTCCTACAGAAAAAAAGGCATCTAAATACGTAACATGATGGACCTAATCCACTATACAGAAATCATAGTTTTTGCAACTTCTCATGGCCTGGTATATATGGTAAGCTACAATGAATACTTCTTTCTCTCTTAATATAATTCTGTAAAAAAACAAAGTTTTCAGCGTACTTACCTAAGTAACCATATCGGGGGGGATTTTTTTTCTAAAAAAATAAATGCAATCATATGGCTTGAAATTTAATTTTTGCTTATAAGCTCACCTCAATGATACAAACATCAGCCTTTTCTTTTCCATCTACAGGTGTTTCTGCCACTCGTGTAACCCAGTCTTGAATGGCATTTGTAATATGAGGAACCACTGAAAATAAAGTATGCAAGACAGAAATGCTTATATTGGATCATTACTTTAACCCCACTCCACTGAGCAGTCAACCGGAAGAGCCAGATGACCAGTCTGCATTTCCCTTACAGCAGATCCTGTTAACTGGTACCTCGTAATGCTTACTATTAAAAAGCTTCATTCAGTGAGCCCTAACTAGCCATCAGTATGTCATTATTTCCAGCCGTCTCACATTCCTGGACATCTTTAATAGGGTTCTATCTATTCATAACAGGATTTGAGATTATTTCTTTGAATAAACCACTTAAGCAAATTACTTGTTTGACAATTTGCGACTTATAGAGGTTAGCCCCAAAATCACTTTTTCTGTCCAGGATTTTTTCCTATGATACACAAGAAATTTGTTTCTCAATGAATAGCGCACAAAATTTCTCAGACCACTTTACCTTGCACTGTTTTGCCGAGAAAGTCCCCCTTTCTTTCTTTGCTGATCACCTGCTCATAGATCTTGCCTGTGGTAATGTTGTTGTCTCGAGTGAGTGTTACATCCAAGAAGCGCTCATAGTTGCCCAGGTCAAGGTCTACCTCACCACCGTCATCCAGGACAAACACCTCGCCTAAAACCAAGAATTAAAAATCAAATTTTATTTTTAAAAAGACACACATGGATAACCCTTTTATCATCTCCTTTCAAAGTTGTGCTCTAGCAATAAAAGATTCTCAGTTATAATTACTTATAATGAATATCAACCAGTCCAATGTTCGCTTTTTGTCGGTGTGGCATTTTTTAAAGGAAATTTTTCAGATATTTTTTTGTCTTGGAACCAATCAATAAGACAACCTGAACTTGCTGACAAACTACTTTAAAATCTGTAACCAAACTTAAAAGTATCAACCAGTGAAAAGGTAATGAGATTTCATTAAGAGTTAATAAATGAAACCTGGTTGGAAGTTCCTTGAAAGGCCATCCTCATATTGGCTATAAATCAAGCAATGTCGCTTGCACTTGCATAAAGTGCAGAACGAAATGCACAACAGTGCACAAATGTGAATCTCCAACACAATAATTTTGAAAACGTTCAGGCCTAGATTTTTTACATTAAAAAATTATTTTAGTGTACCATTATAAAAAATCATCCAAAACCAGAGATGGAAGAGGTTGACTGTTGAAAAGAACTCACATTCACTCAAACTCAAAGCAATGCCCCAAAACAGAGATTTATAAAGAGCTTGACTGTTGAAAAGAAATCACATTCCAACTTGGGAAATGACAGTAACTCTATAATTGATGAAAATCACATTCACTAAACTCAATGTCCATTTAAAAATTGAATGAGACATATATATCTTTTTTGTATATCTAATATTAAATTAATTAAAAGGTATACAACATTAAAGAAAAAAAGTAGATCTATGGCAGTCTATAAAGCTCATACCATGCTCATAAGGTGAGAATGTCCCTGCATCAATATTGATGTAAGGGTCAATTTTGATGCTTGTAACACGGATGCCATGTGACTTGAGGATTGTGCCCAGGCTGCTGGCGATAATGCCTTTACCAACACCACTGATCACACCACCGGTTACCAGCACATACTTCATCGCTGCGCTTGCAAGTGCTTGGAATAATCCTGAGGATATGAGAGGGAAAAACGTGTAGATAGAGGCTAATATAATTAGTCAGTCTAGCCAGGGCCCAGGTCTAAATTTATAATCCCTTGGATCTAGATATCTGGCGAAATCTAGAATCTACACCTATAACCCATTAAACTTGATCTAACCACTTGGCTTCGCAGAAGACGAAAACGATCTCAAGGTATTTGATTTTTTTTAAATGTCTGTAACAAAATTGATAACCTGGCGTTTGTTTCGATTTTTTAGCACAAAATATCCAGGGATCACAGTGAAAAAAAAATGTCTAACCCCTGAACTTTGACGTATAACTTGACCGAATTTAAATTAATTCCCAAGCAATTCAATTCAGAGTTTCCACTGTAGATTTCTAAGCAACTTCTTTGCAGAAAGGTTTATGAAATATCAGAATTGCATATGTCGTAGCCATTAAATCCACATCATGTTACTGTTTACAGCGATATGAAATTATTGTAGTTTAAAGCAGAGGAAGTTATATGGAAACCATTTTGAAACTTGGTTTGTTTGTGGTTTTTATGCGTGTAAAAGTCACACACATGTAATTTGCTTATCAAGTGATGCCCTAATAATATTAATAATATTATTATTATTTAATGACGTATTTTGTATAATTATGTTAACTGATTTAACTCTTTCCACTCGCATCAACGGACGCTCCGTTGATCGGTAGGTCAAGGTCAGTCGCATCAACGGAGGCTCCGTTGATCGGTACAGTCATTTTTATCGCATCAACGGAGGCTCCGTTGGTTGCCGATAGTGAAACCTTACATCAAAATAAACATCCAATCCACCTTATCTGAAACGAAATACGTTGCCAATCCAACTTTTGATGTTTTTGACGGAAGTTTACAACATTTTAGGCACTTTTGGCTCCGTTTTTGTCTCTGAGAAGTACCTCTTATCAAGACAGCAAACTAGATCTAAAATCCGCACTTGCGATCTTCTGCAACTGAATTGAAAGGCCCTATATACTCATCTACTGTGGTTAGTTATGGCTTCCTCTAGACCCAATCGGAATGTACGACCACCTAAACGTTTTAGGACCGAAGATGTTTTGTCTTTGTTAGACAACAGTGACGATGATTTAGATCTAGATCTAAATTCTAGCGAGTATGAGGGGTCCAGTTCTGACTCGTCTGATTCTGAACCTGAACCAACACCTGGGCCCTCAACAACTCAAACCCCAGGCCCTCAAGCCACCTCAAGCTCAAACCAAGACCCTGGATCTAGATCTAGATCTAGGAATGAACCCAGTGACTGGGAGCCAGCCACTCAAGGAGACAGGACAAGCTGCAATTTTAGGTTTCTACCATCGAAACCACCAGGCATTCAACCCGGTGTTTTGCCTGACAACTGCTCCCCTATGGATGCATACTCTATTATTTTCACTGACACAATACTAGACTCTCTAGTTGATTCCATAAATGCATTTGCTGAGAGAAGATGTCAACAGAACAACCCACCAAAAGCAAGGTCGAGGTTTTCAGCTTGGTATCCAGTCACCCGAACTGAGATGCACAAATTTTTTGCCACCACGACCCTGATGGGACTGTACCCTAGCCCAGTCATCCAAGACTTTTGGTCGACAAGTCCGCTATACTATAGACCTATCTTTCATCAACTGTTCTCTCGTGAGAGATTTCTCAGCATATTTCAAACTATGCTTCACACGGGTTTGCCAGAGGCTGAGAGCAAAGACAAAATTGAGCCCTTCATTTCCACACTTTGCGATCGATTCAACGAGGTCTACTCTCCCTTTCGAAATCTTTCACTAGATGAAATGATAGTGGGATTCAAAGGGAGGTGGAAATACAAACAGTTCAACGCTTCCAAGCCCCAAAAGTATCACATCAAAAGCTTTGGGCTTGTTGACAGCCAAACTGGCTATGTTTTGAATATACTCACATACTTCGGGACCAACACGTCATACAACCCGGAGTGTGATGAAAACAGCGGGATCGCCATCAAAATTTTTGACACACTTACGACAGGTCTTGGTACAGGGTACCACATCTTTGCTGACAGGTGGTATACCACACGGGCTCTTGTGGATCACCTAACAAACAAGAACCTTTACTACACTGGGACGGTGATGACCAACAGGAAAAACTTCCCGCCTCAGCTGAAAACACAAAAGCTACAGCATATGGAGACAACAGCCTTCAAAACCAATGATGAAAAAATCCTCTGCGTCAGCTTCAAGGACAAGAAGGCGAAAAAACCTGTTTCCATCGTGTCTTCATGCTCCTCACATGACTTGGTTCCAGTTCGCAACAAAATGAAACCGATTGCTATACACATGTACAACCAATTCATGAACGGTTGTGACAGAGCGGACCAAAATCTTGGATACTACGGTGTCCAAGACAGAAAGTCAACAAAGTGGTGGAAGAAGCTTTACTTTTGGGTGGTAGAGATTGGGCAGTTGAATGCCTATATCCTATACAAAATTTCCAACAACGCGCAGCAACAAAACATGAAATTTTCATTCAAAGTTTTCAAAGAGGCAGTTGTTCGTGGCCTTGTCGACAAGTATGCGGCTGAAGCTGGGCTTGGCGACAATGTTCTTGCCCCACCTGAACTGGGCAAAGCTCGACCAGGGCGTCCAGCTGCACCCCTTGTCCTAGACCGTTTTGCTGACAGAAGACACCTTGTTGTCTGGACCCCACACGACACCCGCTGTGCTTACTGCAGCCGACCGGATAAGCCGAAACGAACCGGGTTCATCTGCTTGGGCTGTGAGGATAAACCCCACCTGCATCCCAAAATTTGCTTTGAGGCCTATCATAAAGGCCTATAAAGCACTGCAGAGATGCTGCTGTGACTGTAAATAATTTTTGTAAATATTTCTTTTTTTTTGTAATGTAAATGGCTGGGACTCAACGCCTCAATTTTTTCAATTTTTCACCTGTGAAGTGTAAATTTTTAAAAATTCATAAAAAATTCAAAAATGAAGCCACATACTTCAAATTGGTACTTTTCTCTTTGGAATTGGATGTACATTCACATTGACAACAGAACTGGGCAGTTTCTTCACAACATTGGATATTATGAACAAGGTAAGACCAAATTATTACATAAGATTTCATAATTTTTTTTTTAATTCTTTTTCCAAACTAAAGAAGAGCATACAAAAAATATTCTGACACCTTTGTATAAGATATCAATGGAAAGTTCATCCTCTCTAGTTTCCATTGATATCTACATCTTTTTTGTGGGGTTAATAGTTTTTGAGTAATTGCATTTTTTGTAAACACACTTCATTTTTTACAAGTCCCTGAAATTAGGCTTGCGATTGGGTAGGGAAAAATAAAGCAACAAAGCAAACAAAAACAATCCGTTTTTTAGGGGTTTTTTTTCCGCATAGTAGCAAAGTGACCTTATGGTAGCCTATGGATTAGTTGAATTAAAAAAATTATGTTAGACTTTTTAATATTTAAAGTCGATCTAGATCTAGATCTCGTTTAGTAGAATAAAACTTCACCTCCGATTAGGATCAGCAACCCAACAATTCCGAGTGCTAAACCACGCGACTTGTTCATGTCTGGTTTTGTTGTTTATTTTAATTGATATACAGCCAAATCAAAGAAGAGAATTTAATATAACTTTGTGTTTAGAAACACTGATGTAACTCGCCTATAAATCTAACTCTTGGTCTAGATTTATATCTAGATCAATCTGTCCAGATCGTGTTTCTAGGTAACTAGATCTAGAACGTCTTCAGGGCCTCAGTGATAAATTCCCAATCCCAAACCAGGATGTTCTTTCCTAGAAACTAACAGGAAGTAGCTAGAATCTAGTTAATAAATTGACCAATGACACTGCTCATATTGTTCACATGACTGAATGAATGAGTTGTGATCAAGGCATGGCGGAACTTGAATCTAACTGGGGAGAGAAAAGGTTTGTGTTCTCTATAGAGGGAGGGAGAGAATTCTCTCCCTCTCTCCGGGTTTAACGTCTCCTAGGTTCCCCTGGGGGGTCCTATACGGCGACAGGCGGCGTTGACAGAAGACAAAAGCTCAAGAGGAAGGCAAGACATGATAGATCCTATGCTTGCTCATTCTATTACTATGAGGCTAGTCCTCTAATGTATGGGGTTCCCTAATTTTTGGGGTTCTAAAGTGGAAAGGGGGGATAGGCTGAGACAGACAAGACAAACCTTCCCTTCTACGCTGGGGGGACGGGCAAGGCTAGGCATTTAATTTTTTTTTATGAGTGAGGCAGGAGATTGATAGTTAAAACCGGGGATATTACCCTATTGGTGTTCTAATTTAGTATTGTTCCCCCATTCCCTTTTTTTTTTTTTCCCTGCTGCTTATCCATTAATGCTACCACCCCCATCACAACCATAATATTGTCTCTATTGTTGCGACTGCTGTTTACTATTACTTTCCCCACCATCATCATTATCACAGTTACCAGTATTATTATTACTACCACCACCACCACTACTACTATTACTATTATTACCATTACTACGACTACCACCACTACTACTACTACTACCACTACTATTACTACTATCACTACTACTATTACTATCATTATTACTGCTACCACCCTTACCATTATTACCACTACCACTACTACTACTATTATTATTATTACTACCACCACCACCCTTACCACCATCACTATCACTACCACTACTACCATTATTATCATCATCATTACTACTACTACCGCTATATTATTATTATTATTATTATTATTATTATTATTATTATTATTATTTTGATCTAACCACTTGGCTTCGCAGAAGCTGAAAGGCAGAAAACCATCTCGATGTATTTGATTTTTTTTTAAATGGTCTACCTCGCCACCAGTCTGTAACAAAATGGCGATAACATGCGTTTGTTTCGATTTTTAGCACAAAATATCCAGGGATTACAGAAAATTGTCTAACCCCTGAACTTTGAAGTATAACTTGACCGAATTAACGTCATTGTCATCCTTGTAAACCCAAAACAATGTTCTAATAATTTTTTTTTTAAGTTCAATTCAGAATTAGAACTTTACAGTTGGAAATGACTGCAAGTTAAAGGGTAAGGACAGACAGATCATTGCCGAGATCAGTGTTGTTTAGATTCATGAATAAGGACAATAACAAACCACAGTCAATTGATATTGTCGATTTATTTATAACAAAGTTCTAAGTAATTTATCCTGTCCGATGTGCACATCTTTTTCTCAATTCATTTTTTTTTAAAGTAGATCTAGCCGTAAGTAGACGTTTTTAAGTCGACTTTTGCGATTAGAGATTGGGCAGTTGAATGCCTATATCCTATACAAAATTTCCAACAACGCGCAGCAACAAAACATGAAATTTTCATTCAAAGTTTTCAAAGAGGCAGTTGTTCGTGGCCTTGTCGACAAGTATGCGGCTGAAGCTGGGCTTGGCGACAATGTTCTTGCCCCACCTGAACTGGGCAAAGCTCGACCAGGGCGTCCAGCTGCACCCCTTGTCCTAGACCGTTTTGCTGACAGAAGACACCTTGTTGTCTGGACCCCACATGACACCCGCTGCGTTTACTGCAGCCGACCGGATAAGCCTAAACGAACCGGATTCATCTGCTTGGGCTGTGAGAATAAGCCCCACCTGCATCCCAAAATTTGCTTTGAGGCCTATCATAAAGGCCTATAAAGCACTGCAGAGATGCTGCTGTGACTGTTAGTGTAAATAATTTTTGTAAATATTTCTTTTTTTTTGTAATGTAAATGGCTGGGACTCAACGCCTCAATTTTTTTTAATTTTTTACCTGTGATGTGTAAATTTTTAAAAATTCATAAAAAATTCAAAAATGAAGCCACATACTTCAAATTGGTACTATTCTCTTTGGAATTGGATGTACATTCACATTGACAACAGAACTGGGCAGTTTCTTCACAACATTGGATATTATGAACAAGGTAAGACCAAATTATTACATAAGATTTCATAATTTTTTTTTTAATTCTTTTTCCAAACTAAAGAAGAGCATACAAAAAATATTCTGACACCTTTGTATAAGATATCAATGGAAAGTTCATCCTCTCTAGTTTCCATTGATATCTACATCTTTTTTGTGGGGTTAATAGTTTTTGAGTAATTGCATTTTTTGTAAACACACTTCATTTTTTACAAGTCCCTGAAATTAGGCTTGCGATTGGGTAGGGAAAACCCATGCGATTGGGTGGGGAATAGGCCTGCGAGTGGAAAGAGTTAAGATGTCGAACATGATAATGTGCTAATACTTGGAGGATAACAATGGTTAATGTAGCTCTAAGTAGATAGATCTAGATCTAGTCCTAGACGTTTTTAAGTCGACTTTTGCGATAAGTGCTGATGTTGTCTAAAGGGCCGCACCAAGAAACGCATCTAATAGATCTATACAACGTTACAATTTCAAAAATCTATTCTAGATTCTAGTCTAGATCGGATATAGGCCTCCACAATTTGTCAACAAGAACATTATTCAGTGACAGTTTGTCAACAAGAACATATATTCAGTGTCAGAATTTGATCAACTTTTCATCTAAATCTACTTACTCATTAATTTACAAGTCACTAGATTTTTAAAAGCTGTTTTTCAGCTTTCTTTGGAGCCTCCAATATCTTGATCCTGTGTTCAGGAGATGGCGCGGAATGGTCTTTATTGCCACTTAGGTGAAGCATGAGAAGAGTGAGATTCAATGAAACCATGCAGCGGAACCTCGAGCAGCATGTTTCCCAAACATGGTAGCTGTTATTTACCTGGGCTGTTGATTCAGGTCCTCAAAACCCGGTAGGCGCTATTTAGTCTATCGGTTCCCAAAAAGAATGTATGGATAATTATTAAAAAAAAAAAAAAAAAAAAAAAAAAAAAAAAAAAAAAAAAAAGATTATAGACACAGACAAACATAAGTTAACAAAACAAAACAGTTTGGACGTCCCTTCGCTGTTTTGAAAAGTCGGATAAAATCAGTATACATATAATTATGATCTCTGAAAATTATTAGCCAAAAGTGGTACATAATTAAAAATACGTGCATGTTTCAATAGTTTATTCTCAAAACCCAGTGATATACCTTTTGACATTAAAACTTTTAGAACTCTATAATCAATAAAATGTACTGTATCGTTTGTTTTTAATAATAAGTATCAAATGCGGGCTCAGCTAATAGACAGGAACCAACCAAGTCATTGCTGGGCTACGACAAAGCAATTTTTGCCATTAGCGTTGCGAAAGCATTTAATCAAAAAATAAATTAAGTAATTAATAACAACAACAACAACAACAACAACAACAACAACAACAACAATAATAACAATAATAACACAACAATAACAATAAAATAAATAATAACGACAATAATAATAATAATAATAATAATAATAATAATAATAATAATAATAATAACAATACTACTACTACTACTACTCTACTACTACTACTACTACAGCCAATAAAGCCATGGAAGGATTCTTTGTCCCACAAGGGGACAAATACAGGGGAAGACCAATTACTACCTTGCCAGTGGTCTTGAACAACGACTTGCCCCGTTTAGAAAGTAGTAATTATTGTCTTAAAACCTTCAAAGACATTGACAACTTGAAAAAGATCGCAGAACAGAGGGATCAGTGGAGGATTCTATGCACAAGAATACAAAAGGAAGCCGAGGCGTTGCAGTCTGACGACTATGATGCGGAACGGTGATAAGTCAGTAAGTCATGAGTATCTGTCTAACTCTAAGCAATAAACAAATCAGATTTGTCAACAACAAAAAACCCTGCGAGCGTTTCTATGTTGAATGTAGTTTTGTGACTGTAGTAGGGTCATTTATTTAGTGTTGGTTGGTGATCACTCCACATGTCAAGCCACTGAAGATGACAGCCACCACTCACCAACAAGATCAGTGAAGTTGGTATTGCTTCATTGAAAGATTCGTGCACGCGCACTCACAACTCTTCATTCATTGTTTCAATGTCTCCCCGTGTCAATATAAGCGATGTCGTGTGTGTGTGTGTGTGTGTGTGTGTGTGTTGCTGCTTCGCGTCTAACGCCAGCACTATAATTATACAATGTAAGCGAAGTAGCCCCAAGAAGGAGAGTGACCATAACATAACCATTAAAGATTGAAGAGGCGTACGATATTTGGTATTCGTTTAACGACTCCAGGTTCATCGAAGCATTATATTCAGAGACGAATGCCTCAGTTAAAGTTAGAACCTCTGAGACACCCTTACTCTTAGGGTAGATTAACATTATACTTAACTACATAAACATGTATCTCGACAGACATGCATCATAGTTCCATAAGCAATCCAAACGTGTGTGTGTGCGAGAGAGAGAGAGAGAGAGAGAGAGAGAGAGAGAGAGAGAGAGAGAGAGAGAGAGAGAGAGAGAGACAGAGAGATAGAGAGAGGAAGAGAGAGAGGGAGAGGGAGAGAGAGAAGGGTAGGAGGCGTCGTTGTCAGTCAACAATCGCGCCCTGGACCATAGAGCATCACATAATGATGCATATCTTTCAATCTTATGCCAATTAGCATAATTATTGTTATGTATTTCTACACTCTTTTTTGTTTATTAGTGTAAACTTTAATGTCTGTATGGGTTAGCAGCTCGAGTGATTGACACAAGTCTCCATGCACCACACAGCCACACACTGAGTTCTAACAGTAACATGCAGCCCTGAGTGATAGCCATATACACTTCAACACGTGACGCACGTGACATTGTGTGCCATGCTTGACGTTCTTTGTGTCCGGAGTACTAGCTGCAAGAACGCGGGTGTAGCGTGAAACGTGTCACATGGTTTAGGACAGCGACATAGTTACCGGACTTGCTTCCCGATCACATCGCCAGTTCCTCACTTGTTGCGTCTTTCCCACTTTTGTCAGGATAATATGGCGGGCGAGACAGTAGTCGTCGAATACCTGCTCTGCATCTTTGTCGCATTTCCTTAAAATTTGTTTGTACTAGACTTGTGGCCGCCGCCGTATGGGACCCTCCATTAGAACCGAGGAGACGTTAAGTTACAGAGAATGCCCATGACATTAATCGCTATCATAATATATAACTTTATCAATTACATGTACTTCATCATGGCTGCAAGAAGACCTTCCGCATTCACGTCCTTGGGTTATCGGTATCACCTTCGGAATCTAAGACTGCAATGACTACAGCGTGGTTGCAACATTAACCTTGGCATGGTTTATCACTCACACCCATAAAGAGTGTCTGATATCGATATGGTTATCGATACGCCCAGACTGTGGCCAATCACTGCCATTCGCGCTTAGATTAAAGCATCACGTGTCTATTTTTTTTTCTTTTGGTTTGCTTTGTCTGCTCATGCTAGCAGTTTTCAGCTCCACGTGGAAAAAAATGAGGGCTAAATTAACGCCCCTTAAATTTTGAAAGTTTGTCAAAGACTGGCGGAAAAAGATAAACAAATATAACACAGAAGTGAGACTGAATGATAAGAACACAAGCAGAAAACAAAACAAAACAAAAATAGCGGGATGTCAAAGGTGGAGAGCATCATAGCAAAGATAACAAAAACAAGTTGCAGATGGGCATGGTATGTTTCACGCATGGATCATAAAAAACGGGGCACTAAAAACGACGAAAATATAATTTCGAAGAAGCAAAATTTCCCAAGGCAGAAAAAAGCAAGCTAAAATTTAAGACTACCTAGTCAGTTGGCAATCAAAAAAGTTTGGTAAGAAAAGCAAATAGGATAATTATGCCTAAGTCGAAGGATATTGCAGATCGCTGCTTCCTCTAGTGAAGGGTTGACTTTGTTTTTACGGCACACCAGCACAGCAACGGATATATTGTGCCTCCTTTAGTGGGAGGACACAGCCTATGTGACATGGCATACAGAACAATGCGTCTTCTCGTCAATCTTCGTAGGAAACACCAGCTGGAGAAGCGAATTTGAAACTCAGACCACAGGATATGGAGTTCGCAGAAACACAACAGTTCTTTGGAAGTGTACCATATGGCGGCGAGTTTCGGAAACAAATTAAGTATCGTAATGAAGGGGGAACAGGTCAAGATACATATAACGTGCTCAACTGTGAAATTCAGTCATTAAAAAAAAAGTTTAAAATTTAGATTAAAAAATAAATTACCGTCGACTCCAACATTTTGCCCAATGTCTTCCGATTGCTTTGTGGCAAAATATCGATCAGAGTGGTTATGCTCAGTTTTATCATAGATGGGTTGATATTTTTGCACTGCAGCAACCAAAACGTCGTTAATCGAACCCATTGCGCTATACAAACCCTTGTTTTATGTTGACCAGTTGGAAGACAAAATTAATTTAATAGGAAAGCTTTTAAATTTGAGATAAAACTTCCGAGAGTGACTCTCAGGAGCGACAGGGAAAGGAGAGGAAAAGAAAAGGGGCACAATCGCACTCAGCGTACGGAACGTGCAGTTATAGACCGTTCTGGCCATTCGGTAGCTGCGAGAATAAATGAATTTTTTCGCTGAGGGAACCATGAAGAACTCAGTTCACACATGTAAAGGGGTCCACACACGATTTAAAACAAAGTCGTCAACATTTTTTTGTTCAACTTTTTTTTTTTTACATCAAACTTTTGATGAGAAACTTGATCGTGTGTAAAGTGCTTTGTGTCAAATTATTTTTTAATGAAAAAAAAAATTAACGGATCAACTTCAGTTGATATTTTATGATTTGTCCAAATTTTTATACGAGCTACCTGATTTTGATTCGTTTGTGGGCTCGTGTCAAAATTTTGATCAAATAAGACAATACAATGTCTTCGAAGAAAGAGAATGAAAAGAGTTTTTAATAGAGCTGCTTGAGGTGAATCACCAAACAATAATTGCGCATATTCGTATAAAGTTACGGGAGTCCTCAGGCTCGCTGATACACAATTATGTTAAAAGATTAGCATACCCCTAGAAAATAACCACTTCTTAGACCAATTTTACCGTTTACGAGATCTGTCTACAGAGTCCAAGGCAGTAACAAGTGTTATGACCACTAGTACGTCAACGGCGAAGATTTTAAAGAGAAAACTTTTTCATTAAAAATAAAAACAGAAAACAAACAAAAAAGGCAAGAAGAAAAAGTGGAAACCTGTGTGGGAAACGTGTAGGCCTATACAAATTTTGAAAAAAAGAATTGATGCCTTTTTTAAAACCGTGTTAAAGCCCCTTAAGCCTACGTCTGTGGATTATGCTCAACCCGTGGCCGATTCTGGGGGATCTGATGGCTATAAACAACCGTATAAGTATATGCGTCTATCAGTTTGTCTCTGTCTTCCTATCCCTCAGTCATTCTCTTTTGCTCATTCTCTTTCACAGTTGGTTTTAGGATAGGAGAGAGAGAGAGAGAGAGAGAGAGAGAGAGAGAGAGAGATAGAGATAGAGA
>RQTK01000032.1:390430-420644 GCA_003991915.1 Elysia chlorotica | reverse complement strand
TAGTAGTAGTAGTAGTAGTAGTAGTAGTAGTAGTAGTAGTAGTAGTAGTAGTAGTAGTAGTAGTAGTAGTAGTAGTGGTAGTAGTAGTAATAGCAACAGCAGCAGCAGCAGCAGTAGTAGTAGTAGTAGTAGTAGTAGTAGTAGTAGTAGTAGTAGTAGTAGTAGTAGTAGTAGTAGTAGAAGTAGTAGTAGTAGCAGCAGCAGCAGCAGCAGTAGCAGTAGCAGTAGCAGCAGCAGCAGCAGCAGTAGTGGAGATTAATTTATAATGATGATGATTAGATTAACATTGACATTGATAACGCTGAGATAAAGCTAGCGATATCCATTTGAGTCTACAATAACTCGTTTGTGTGTGGGTGGATGTCTGCAAATTTCTACTTTTCATACAACTCAAGAATGTCCAGATCTTAATCAGCACTTGGCAATTATCTAGATCTATAATGGATCTCAACAACGGCAAAATAACAGCGCTCACAGTGGCAAGATATTACAACATGATCAGAATTATAAACACTTTCTCTCTCTCTCTTTCTCTCTCTCTCTCTCTCTCTCTCTCTCCTCCACACACACACACACACACACAAACATCCATCAATCTTCTCACCGCGCTCTGCTCTTATAACTATACACAAAGCACAGATCTAGAAATTTCTAGGCTTACTTAGCTAAATAAAAAAAAAACCCGAGAAAGGTCCGTAATCCTAGCGTATATAATTATTCATTAATACTACTCGCCCCTTTTTCTTTGTGTGCGCCTCATTCTAGAGAATTTCCAAAAGTTTGTAAAGCTTTGATATTTATTCTTTTGAAACGGAAGGTGTGTAGATCAATATTAAAAGGTACCAGCACAATAGCATATCAACCCACACAGCATGTGTGCGAGCTGATGAGAAAAGGCTAACCAAACTTCGAGTAGTTTCTAGTAGTTTCTCCAAGCCTGTAACAGCCGATTTGGTGAATATTACTTTCTGTAGCCTACGCGTAAGCAATGTCACAACTACATACATAAAAGGGAATTTGTCAGATTCACACTGATCATGGTAGTGATGCTTATTGCCGTATGGATTCACTCGTGATTATAGTAATTGTGAAAGTGATGTTATGGCATATATGTACTAATACATGTATATGCATCCTATAGGAGGCCAATGTTCTCGTGGAAAAACATGGTACATGTACTGCAGTATGTCTGAACAACATGATATTCATATCCATAGAGCACTGATCGGGCTCTAGAAAAAAATGATATAGTAAATCAGTCATTGAATTAAATATCTAATTAGTTTTGTCATGATGCTTAATCAGCAAAATTATCAGTTTGACAAATAAATTCATTGATGAGCTGTGGAGCTTTCGACCTTCAGAGTCAACGATTGTCTCCTCTGAAATATAAAGCGAAATGGCAAAAAACGATCTTTTAAGGTCACACCACACGTGCAGACAGTTAAACCAAATCTACAGTCTCTCGCTACACTCAAGCCGCCCAGAAGATTATAACCATAATCTAAGAGATTAAAGTGGTACAGCCAATCTGTGACGGCCACTAACCTGTCTACAGGCAGTGATTCCATCTGTCGTTCTGCTGACATGCGAGTCCGTGACTTGCACGTGATGGTCCAATGCCGGATGGCCGTGCCGCATCGATTGCGTATGGACATGTTTCCATAGATGTATTTTTCGCATAATAAGAATGTTTAACGACAAAAGGTTATGCTGCCATAAATTTCTCAAACCGATAAGCTACTCCAACTCCTCTCAATCGAGTTGGCCCTCGTAATTTTATCGCAAGAATTTCGCGACAAAAGTTAATTATATCAATAGTTCTTTTTTTTCTAGTAATAAAACAAAACATGTTCACTTATGAGTTGACGTTGGCACGAATTGGAGCGTTATATTTTGATAGCTCAGACGGTAGTGTTACAGACTGGCGAGCAGGAGGTCTGAGGTTCAAAGCCCTTCATATACCACTGTCTCCGAATAAGATTCTTCGGGAAATTAGCAACGTAAAATAACCGGTGACTACTGATAAAGGAACGGAAAGGGCAATTGTTCGAATTTTATGGCCATTGAAGAAATATTATTCTTTAGAGTCATGTCCAGTTAAGTTTAGTGAAAATCACGGTTTGTATTTTCCCGCAATGTTGCAGGTAGCCGGTAGAAACCTTTACATTCCCTACACAGAAGCGGTGTCTGCTATTTGTTACCTATGCCTCATTATATACAGACCATGTCAGATGTCACCTAATTGATCAAGCGCGCACATTTTGGCGTAATAAGAGTAGATTTAATCAATAAATTTATATATTAAAATGTTGTAGAAAAGTAATGACAGACTAGAATGGTGCTTAAAGCCCTATTGTACGTTCAGACGGGGTCGTAAGCATGTGGTTGCGTGCTGTATGCAAAATCAGATCCACATTGTTCCAAGCGGTCGTATGATAAAATGTCAGTCTGACCCTTTATGCAAATGTTTTTCTGCTTCAGTGAATATTGGTTGATTGGTTTGTTGGTCTCTCAACTGTTTCGTAGGCAGGTTGTAAGACTATCGTATGGGAACTTTACGCGCTGTCATATAGAAGGAAAAGGGGGAGTACCAGGAGAACTGTCCCAGCCCATCACATTACACTGACACCGATTCAGCATGTAGGGAACAGGGCGGCCTGATCGAGGTTTGATCCCGGCACCTTTAGGTTAGAACTCGCGCGCTCTACCGACTGAGCCACCTTGCTAATCATTCGGATGAATTGGTCAGCGTTTTTTGTGTGTGGGTAGGCTCAATTATCACTGACTTCTGCTGAAGCGGTATTTTTTTGGAAATCACCTGTCATAAACAGAAGGCTCTTGATTAGCAGAGTGGGCTAGATCACTGTGACATACAAGTGGATTTACTCAGGGCCACCAAGGTCATGGCCTGTAACCACTTCTTAACCACCGCTCGTTCAGGTGATCGTCACGCAATCCTTTAGTGTTATGTTTAGAGCCTTGTGTATCCTTCTAAGTTCTCATTTCTCCCGTTTCGCTTTCAATTCTTATTCCTTACTAAGTCTTCTCACTTTTATATTTTCATCCTAACTTTTCACCTTGACCTACAAGCATGTCAAGTTTCGAGCATTCATCTTAAACAAAAGCACAGATCGCTAAATATTTCAGATGGTAGGTAACCATCCCTAAAGCAAGAGTTTCCAGATTTCATACTTCTCAGTGGAGCAACAGTCTTCATCCGAATTCCAAATAATGCCAAAAAACAAAAACGTTTTTTTAAACCTTGGCTTAGTCCGCTAGGCGATCCTTATTTTGAAAAAAAGACTCCACATCTATCCTCATGATTGTGTGTCTCCACGGAGTCCCATCCTCCCACCCGTCTTGCAGCACTCAGTGGAGCCACAAAATTAGGACATATATATTTTCCAAAGCTTGAGTATGTCCCTCAGGATCATTCAGTCAAGAGACAGCAGGTGTTCACATTTTGTCGCCATTTTGTCCTTCTGTTCCCCACCCCACTACACAAACCAGCAACGGTAGTTAATCATAGTCCAAATAAAATATTAACAAAGTCCATTCGTCTTATCCGTTTACAAGTCCACCCAAAAGGATAAATAAAGTAATTTTACCTTATCTTATCAAAAAGAAATAAGTCTCCATATCATGTGTCCACACTGTGTCCCCACAGGGTCCCGTCCCGCCGTCCGCCCTGTACTGTCCAGTGGAGCCCACAACGCTGCCACAAGTGTCAGACGTCCAGTCAGATGGACAGCCGCGCCAACCCGGGGAGGGGCTGAGGCTCAAGCGCAAGTGCGGCCGCCCCAGGAACCCCATCCCGCGCCACAAGCGGGACTCGCACATCCTGGCGGAGCACCGGAGGCGCGGCAAGATCCAGGTGAGACTTCTCTATGAACTTTCTGAACGAAAGCTTGGTACACTAAAAGGAATAAAAGTCTTTAAAGGGGGGAGAGGGGGGGGGGCGAAATCAGACAAATACATTTTTGACCTATCGTTGGGTTTCGAACAGGGATTTCTTTTAAAAACTGATGTCCTCTTGATCCAATTGTCGGCCTTACTCCTTGCGATCGGAAATATTTATTGCCCACCGTTGTCAATCACCTTAACGTAGTCCGCTCATAAGTTTGGGGCTTCATCTAGTATGTTTATTTGTTTTTAAACGCCCATCTTAAACAACAAGACTATTATGCATACTAGTCTTAACACCAACATACCCATGTCTCGCGAGGGATTATTAATAATTAAATATCTTGATTTCATTATGATAAATCATCTAGTCAACGATGAAATCGTCTTTCCACCCAGGACTGCTTTCAGACACTCAAGACCATCGTGCCCCGCTACCCTGCGGATTCTGGCAGGAACAGCAAGTCCAATGTACTCCTCAATGGTAAGCCTTCAAAATATCTCTACCACCATCACCACCATCACAAACACCATCTTTTAACGTTTTATGATTACGAGATGATCAGCTTGCACTTTGACTCTCTTTTTTTTAACAAGAAGCCAGCAGATAGGAGATTACACTGTATTTTGATTACCGAGTTGAGATGAATATTTAAATGGAAAATAATCTTCTCCTATGGTTTTCACCCAGCTATGTTGTATTTTTTGATGAGACAATACCTGCAGCAGATGCTTTTTTGCGAATACATACAATTTCGAACCGCCGGGGAAATTCACTAAAAGTGCTTAAGTTGACGATAAAGATACGCTATGCGCTATATACAGCACTGGACTCACACATTCTTCAGTCTAAGGCGAGATATCAACTCAGTCGTTAGTGCTCTCCTGAGCTGACGAGCAGGAGGCCCGAGGTTTGAATCTCGCAAAATTTTAACCATTCGGGAAACCTAAGGATGTTATGGGAATCCGATGTAATCACCCCTCAGTCCAGATAGTGTATTTTATGTTGCCCTTCGCAGCCGTTGACCATTGCAAGTTCCTGCAGAGAGAAGTGGTTCGACTGGACTCTACACTGGACAACTTGCGGGCAGAGATCGCGAGTCTAAACCAAGATATAAAGTAGGTTTAATCTTTTTATTGTTCTGGCTTCTCCTTCCCTCTCAGACCCTTTCTTATAACTCCATGTCCCTGCCTCATTCGGTCTGTTGGATCACCTCTTTACCCTGTCTCTGTGCATTGTTTCTGAACCTTCTCTCTTTTTCTCTTACACCCAATCCCCGAATCAGGGTGACGGTTTTAACGTCTACATACTGATCTGCTACCTATATTAAAAGAGGCCGCATTTTGGTAGAAATATGTGGATGAAAGATCCAAATAAGAATGTTTGGAGGGGTAGAACAAAAAAAGGATACCGAGCTGAGGAAGATAAGGAAGAAGAGGAAAAGGGGGGAGGGGGAGATTAGGAAATGCAAGATAAGGGGAAGAATAAACAGCAGTAATTTTTCGACCACAAATCTGCGAAAATTTGCATCATGTATACCAATTATGATGAAGGAGTTTCTAGTTTCAAAAATAACCACAGTTATTCCATTTAGATTATTTTGAGTTACTAGAAGTAAAAACGTTTTGTATTTACATTTATCACTTTTCAACAACCAAATCCTTAAATCGCTGAAGTCTGACAACCTTATCTTTTCACTCATTCTTTTAACTCCAGAGAATACAGCGTCAGCGATCCTTTATTGGATGTTGCACAAACTTCCGATTTGGACCATCACTTCTGTTCATTTGTAACGTCACATCCAGAGAAACGCGAAGGCTGGACAGCTAACAGCATCGTATCCTTTGCATCTTTTGGTTTGTTTAATCAACTTGATTAAAAGTAGTCTCGTTTCTTTAATTTATTTATTTACAGGGAATTTTGTTTACATCACCAAGAGTTATGTCACCTATACAGAAATCATGCGCTCTGCCTTAGGTTTTAGTTGGTTTATCCAGCAGCATCACTCACTGCTAGCAATGCTAAACGGCGCGAAAATTGTAGTCATTAAAGTAGAAAAAGGTTTAGAACCTGGAATTTGTTGAACATATCTAATGTCTTATATGTAAATCAACCCTTTGTGAAATATTATTCTTTATTAAACATATCAAGCACCAATGCTAACCGGAAGACCATTAGCTTGAACCAGTAACATTCTCTCAGTAAATACCTTGACCTTAATCACCAGTTTCTTGGAATCGCAGAGCGCCTGTTCGATTCCTACAAGCAGAGTGTCGGCGGAAAGTCAACTGCTAGCGCGTTCGCCCTTTCTGTGACCAAATGGGCAATCAGCACTTTCTCGGTGAACAACTTACGAGAAGGTGAGTTTGCATGCAGTGGTTAACTCTTGATTTTTCTATTAAAATGGGTTCGACGAGGATTGATTTGTGATATATACCTGTTGATCTCAGGAGATGTAACCAATGATTTATTCGATTTTTTTGTGTGGTAATGTTTGTTTGTAAGCTTGTTAATTTGTTTCTCAACCCCCATCTTAACTTTCCCTTGGACGGGTGTCAAGGCTAAGAGTGGCAACTTTTACATAATATCACATAAAGTTGCTACCCAAAGCACAGGCTTTATTAATATTGCATTAACACAATTTCTATTATTTGGTAGCATTGATAATTTGAGATTACCTAGTCAGACAAAAGATCCACGTCTAACCGCAAACCTCTTTTTCCCCACCACCTAATCTCATCCACCAGTGTGTTCCGCTGTTAAAGATAGTGATGTCGACTATCAGCCATCGCAAACTATCATGGCCAGAGAAACAGAGGTCAATATATCGTATAGTCGTCTTAACCATCAAGACCAAGACCAACCTCTGTCCAGCAAAGGACAAAACTCTACCACTAGCTCCACTCTGCCTCTTTCAAGCGGCGATAAGACCACCAGTTCTTTTATTAGGAGATCTGAGGCAGATTCATACTTTTTGACTGTGGGAGAGGAAACCACGAACGATAACTCCAACTTGTCCTCAGCTGACGTCAGAGCTCAGGACGACCTTCACCCTCACCGTCTCCCAGAGTGCTGCGCGCTTGGTCGGTGCGCTCTGAAGGAAATGCCGTGCCAGGAATCAAGTCAGTTTTACCCATAGGGACCACGTGCAAACCTTGTCCGTTAGAGATGCTGGTGTCAGCCGTGGTTACTCTTCTTCGGTGGATTTCTTCCAATCCACACCTGTCGACAGAAAGGATCATGTAAATGGTGAAACTAACATGTTTCCACATATCTCTTCAGAAAAGGAAGAATATGAGATTTATAAAACGTACCGCTCAGTCCACCTAGACAATAAATATGAGTATTCAGAACTTATCGACCTGAGAGACAAACAAGATATAAACCACTCCTTGCCATACTTCCCTAACAATGAACACACATTCCACTTTTCTCATTTCAATTTGGATACTTCTATCGAAAATAAATGCTCTAGCCAATATACTTCTGAATCCCTTCCTCATAGTAGGACGAATTCCCCACCAGCCGTATTTGGTCAGAGTGCCTGGTGACATCACGGTGGGCAGAGACTTGGACCACAGATCCCGCCCATGGCTGTCAAACACACTGCATGTCGCCACAACACACCCAAACAACAGGCAAGAGGGCCACAGTCTCCATGCGGTCCCGGATGTATGCAGCGCCGAGATTGGTTCACCATCCATATCCTACACAGCCAGGTGCATGCCAAACATTTCACATGTGGAAGATCCTTACAGCCATACGTTGGGACAGAAACAGACATTTTCAACTGAGAAACCCACAACAGTAAGCGTGGACCATGAGCTAACAAACTACCCATCGCCACCACCATCTCCAAAGCGTAAATTCGCTAGGGACTCACTCAAGAGATCCAACGGGGACCCCATGAGCTCCAGCTCGTACCTCGCTCAACTCCTTCAGGCTCCGCTTCCAACTCTGAAAAGCTTACAGTCTGCTGGATCAGGGTTTCTGAACAAAACTGCAAGTGCTCTGTCCCCAATGAGCCCAAACGATTTGGATGCTGATATACACGACTCTGGGTTTCATGGCTCTACACACTCCTACAGCCATACAAGGAGTCATAATACACAAGGTCAACGACCCTCACCCACAGTTCAAATCTGGGTACCACATGAGGGCCTGGAGCATACAAGATTCAGCTCTTATGGAGTAGACCTAGAGCAGTTCAATTCGCCTTTCTCTGTTTCAAGCTTCCAAAGCACTGAAAATGTGTCTGTCGACGGCAATGCATCTAATGTAGTGAACACCCTGCAACCCCCAAGTTTTGACAGAACGAAATATGAAGAGGGTGCTGTGAACGACGACCAACTTGTCCCTGCTAAAAAAAGGATCCGACTTGACCAGATAAACGAGCCCTACTGCAGCGATGCCGATGGGTTGTCTGCGGTCTGTGATCTGTACAGGGACGCACAAGGAGCAGTGGACATGACGTTTGAAAGCTTGTCCCACGCTTCCGGCGGAGGGAGGGACAGTATGTTCCGCCAGCATTCAGCGTACCCGCAGCGAAAGATTAGATCTAGATGTCCATCTGCCGAGGATACACTGGTCAACTCTATGACCAGCAAATTCTTTTATGTGGCATCAGACACGGGTTCTCTAGCCACCCCAAACACGCGTCTCTCCATCACCTGTCCCAGTACGATGTCTGAGGCCCCTGTGGCCAAATCTGTCATAAGTCCAACGACTGACCACCAGCAAATCAGCGTTGATGATTTCTGCTCACAGTTGACCACGATAGACAATGCCAGACGTTACACGCAACCAATAGCCCCGACTGAAGTCCGTTGGAACAATAGTGTTCAGACGATAGCGTTCTCGGAGTCTAATCACGGGGTTCAGACCCAGTCTGTGACAGCTCCAATCATCAAACAACGCTACCTGCCCCAGTCAGTGGCCCCTACTGCACACTGTTCAGTCACAGCTAGTGGCGATCCAAAGCCTGAAAGATGTGGCGAAGAGTGTGATTCAGACTCCCCCAGTGGTAAAGTGAACAAACTGTTTGACTACCCCAGCCACAAATGGAAGATGAGAAGACTGGTGCTGTCAGGACATTGAACCATTTTGTTTTTGTTTAATTTAATGATTAATTTAAACAAACTTGCTCGTCTAAATCGCCACTATCTAGCAAGGGCTCTGCTTTGCAGTCTTTCAAAGAACGACATAATACTGTTTTTGGGGGGTTGCATAAATCTATGTTTTTATTTATGTACTCTGGAGATCAACTTGTGCAGTGTACATGTAATAAGTTCATATTTCCTTACATTCTATAATTGGCTCAAAGTAAAAAAGGACCATATTATTATACTTTATTCATTATAGAATACCTAACTAAAGAGATATTCATTTGAGTGTATTCGATGCTAGCTTATTAAATACTTGCGAGGCACTAGGCATTTTACAAGAGACTTTGTGGATGGGTGAGTCTGTGGATTAAATTTCAAATATAAATGATGCAATGTACGAGGGACTGACTCAATATAAATATTTACAATGCTTAAAATTATACTAATTCATTGCTTACTTCTGCGCATGAAACATTTACTGCTAAGAGTTTGTAGTGGACGTCTTAAAACCCAATATTTTTTGTGTGCAAAATTTTATGTAGATGATCAATTCATTAACTGCTTGACACATTGACACAGGTTAAAGCTTTAAATAGGCTTTTTAGCTGTTAATGCTGCAAAACCGTATACAGATTGAGATACGGGCGGACATGTTCGCAACATTTTTTAACGCCTTAAAGACTTTGAAACATTCTTAAAACGGTAGAGGACTTTGGGGTCGACATTGCTACAGCCTAGAAGAACACATAACTGTATCTTTCTTATTATGAATGAATATATTCTCACCATATTTGATACGGTTTTTATTGCGCCGATAATGGAGGATGTACATTTTAAATCCTATAATGTGTCCTACCATTAATCGATCAATTACTAGGTAAAATTAGATGTCTATGTACAGGTGTGTTATGGTTGAATGGTAGAAGAGTACTGAAATGTATTGAACTCGGTGATATAAATACTCCCTGTCTGATTTCGGTTACTTTTTATGTTGAAGACAGGTATGATGCCACTTAGTGCAGATAATAGACCAAGCAAATCAAATATTCATCTATCCCACAATAGTGATACAAGAAGGTCTACGCATGAGAAAAGCAGATAACTGGCAATGATATACAGTGTAATATACAATTTTAATAAAAATAATTTGTTTTCAGGACTCTCTTTTAATTGGTCATCGTGCCCTCCCGATGCTGGGTTGGTGTGCCATATGTTTCCATGTCAAACAATCCTGCGCCAGTTTGTGGATCACATGCAGCTGGGTCCCTGCACATTCTTTTATGTCGTCGTACCGATTCTTTCCATTCTGCCTGTTCGGATTGTTTGAACAAGGCTGTTCTGTGTCCAAAATAAGACAGTTTGTGATGTCGTATAAATCTATTAATTTTCTTCTAACACCGAGTGTTCTCAAGATTGCTTTGCTTGTTATTCTCTTTTTGTAACTTATTCTTGCTTGTCGTCGAAACACCCACATCTCGAGAGCTTCTAGCTTTTTAAACTGATTTTTTGTACAGAGTCCATGTTGCGTCGCCGCATCGCAGTTAGGAAAATACAGAAATGTTTATTGCTCTTAGTTTGAGATCTCTTGAAAATTGATTTTGATTGTGATATTCTGGTCTCTATTTCTTTGGTGGTTTTGTCGTTACTAGTTATTGTTTGTCCGAGATATTTGAAATGCTGAACTTGTTCAAGTTCTTTGTCGTCTACTACAATTTTGACGTGGACACCTTTCTGTTCACTAACGACCATTGGTTTTGGTTTAACTCACGTTTCTTTCAAGCCTTTTTTGTCTACTATTACTCTTTTATATTGCATCAGCTATAACAAGGGCGAAAAGGTATTCATTAAAAAATTTATTTTTTTGCATAATATGAAATTTTAAACCTTGGACTGTGCTTAGCTTGTTAAACCTTGACTTTAACCTTTCAGTACATTCTAAGTACAGTAGTTGACAACCCTAATTCTTCATCCCATAATGAGTTAATTTTTATTCCTATATGATACATTTTTGAGTTCGGTACTTAAAAGCACCGGGAAATTTAGTTATCCCGAGAAGTTTCAAGCGGTTATCGTAGCTTTCGTTGGACTTAAGTTTTTGAAAAAAAATATTGCCATCATTATGTTATAGAAAGCCATTTTTCCATTTGTTTTCCACAATGTATGAACAGCTTTATGTTATAGAAAGCCATTTTTCCATTTGTTTTCCACAATGTATAAGCTATTTAAGTTTAACTACGCTAATTATAATAATAAAAAAGAAAGATAACTTTGTTCTTCTAGTTTTGCATTCCTAAACAGTAAAAGATGGAGATTCGGGAAGGTTTTGTCGTCTGTGTGGAGTGATTGAGTAGGTTTATTTCTAAAGTTGATGCCAAACGCCAGCAAACGATGTATTGTGCACGAGTTCCAAGACTAACGTCTGACTTTTTTCGTGCTGCCACACAGAGACAGTGCGGGTATACCAGGAGTACTGTTTCAGGTGGTCATGCTATACTGACACCTACCAACCAAAGGGGTTGGAATCGAACATATTAGGTTTATCCGATCGTAATTTGGAAAGATTGGGAGACAACGCTCTACCACTTGCCCAGTTCGGCACCCCATTGCCTGAGCTAATTTGGATCCCAAGATAAGATATTAAAATGATCATGTCTGATTATAGAAACTCAAGATGAGTCGTCTAAAAAAAGTAAAAGAAACATCTGATCAATTTTAAATCCTATAGGATTCCCGAAGCATCTTGTACTGAAACCCAGGCACCAGCTAAGATTTGAACCAAGAACCTTCTGCTTGTCAGTCCAGAGCCCTAGAGACTGAAGACCACTACAATTAGTGATCACCAGTACATGTACTCCCATCAATCGTAAACAGGGACATAATGAGGATAAACATTCGAAGTATAATTTTGTACAAGAGTTATCCCCCGTGAAACAGGGAAAAAAATAATGAAAACAAAAAGTTTGAAGCTATCAAGCTTTCGATGTGAAAAAGAGACAGGAATAAAGAATTATCGAAACAAAATATGAAACTAATAAAAAGAAAGCCAATAGTATTTTGATATAAAACACAATAATGTCAAAATGAAAGTGGGAAAATGAATTAAAGAACCATTCAGGAAGAGGGTAGGTTTGAAAGAAAGCAGAACAGAAGTCGAAAACTACAGAAAACGAAATCATAGTTTGCTATGGTGCGTACCTTATCTCTCTCAGTTAAATATTTCTTTGCAGAAAATAAGGAAGAGAAAAGGAAAAGAAAAAGAAATTAAAAACATTTGCATACCCCCCGCCCCGCCCCCTCCCCTTAAATAAAAAAAAAACTAATGAAAGAAAAAACATAAGGAAAAAAAATCTAAAAACATTCATTAAGCATAAAATGTAAAAAATACATTCCGAATTCCTAGAGTAGTTTTTCAATGATATTTTATAATATTCTGAGAACTTGTTTTCTCTCCGAAAATACTCATACTAGTTTCTTTGCAAGCTTGCAAAAATAGAAAGAAAATTCACAGTTTTTGATAACAGTGATCTATTTATATTAAAATAGAACTTAAAGCTTAGGCCTATTATAATTATCTGAACGGTGTTGTCGGATTTCTCTCTTTCTCTCACTCTCTCTCTATCTCTCTCACTCTCGCTCTATCTTTTTTCTCCCTCTCTCGCTTTTTCTTCTTCTTCCTCTTCTTTCTCTCTCTTTATCCCCCCTCTCTCTTTCTCTATGTCTATCTCTCTCTCTCTCTTTCTCTCTCTCTTTCTTCATTTTTGTCTGTGTTATATCTATCTGTTTTAAAACTGTGTATTTGTAACGAAGAAGGTCTGCCATGATTCCCCCTCCATTGATACTCTATTTTACGAAACACGATTCGAAAGTTTCTTCCTGACTCTTCTGTCTATCTCCCCGTTTGTCTGTTTATATATCTGTCTACCCCTCTATTGCTCTCAGTCTCTGTGCCTGTCTGCCTGTCTTCGTCTGTCTTTCTGCGTCTGTCAGTCTCCATCTTTCTCTATTAAAATAATGACAATAGACCAAAACGGCCATAGCCCCACCTCTTCATTAGAAACATTTAAGAAACACCTGGTTTCCGTACCATGTTTATTTGCTCTATCAGAGATAAGCTGACGGCAAAAGAGGACAGTGAAAGAAACATTGTAGAAAAAAAAGGGAGAGAGAGAGAGAGAGAAAGAGAGAGAGAGAGAGAGAGAGAGAGAGGTGGGAGAGGAGCCACGATTGGAGACAGAGAGGGAGATATAGAAGGAAAAAAAGAAGGAAGGAATAGAAGGAGGAATCACACTGTTGATCCTGGTTGTCTGTCACATCCTCCTCCTCATCCTCTCTCTCTCACTCTCTCTCTCTTTCTCTTTCTATCTCTCCCTCGTGTCGAATGTTCCAAACTCCTCTCATCTACGTTCCTCATTCCCCCCACTCTCCTCCTTCATCTGTCACCCTACAAGCTAGAAGAAAAGAGATCAACCGCAGGGGTTTGTTATGTTTTTATCTCGCTCACCCCCAACGCTTGCCGAGGCACGTTCTTTACTCACGTCATATCGATCTATCTTTGTAGCCAGTAAGACTGAGTAAGACATGAACTTGGGTAACCCGAAGAACCCCACGCCTTGGTCTTATCTGTGTCAAACATCTTCACAGTTTCTTCTTTCATCATCGTGTTGATAATGCGTTTTACTTCAACGGAACTAGTTTATGTTTTACTATTTACAGAAGAAATAGCACGTGCATTATCTCCATCTTTGACTGTTGAGCCCCACCCGAGTATACATTTGTAGGCTAGAAGATTTAGGAAGCTAAGTTCTGCATAAAACTCGAAGCAAGTCTTACAAGACGTTAAGCTGGTGTTTACAAGAGACTGGATGTCGGCGAAAAGTTAAATATAAGCATTGTTGACTTGAGTCTACCATAACAGCAGCGTTTTGATTCAGAATCACACACGTTTGGTAAGTTTATTTGCTTTTCTTGGTACTATATTGTTCTTCTTTTCTTCTTTTATTTCTTGAAATTTGTGTAAATCTAAGTGCTAAAGAATATTTCTGCACTACACATGTAATTAAATTATTGTTGGCGTTGTTAACAATTTTTGGCTTTTCTGTAGCTGAGTGATATAGCAGGTACTTTTAGTTATGTTTGTATAAAAATATACATGTAAATGTTCTCTCTCTATACTTATCTATCTATCTCCCTATCTCTCTTTCTTTCTCCCCCTACCTCTCTCCCTCTCTTTCTCTCAATCTCTTAAATGATCGCAAACAATAAAAAGCAACCTAACTTTATGTGGCAAGTTACACGTCACCAGAAAAGTTATAATTCATAAAGCCCGATAGCTAGGTAGTTAGATAGCTAGCCAGCTAGCAATCTAGATGGATAGATGGATAGATAGATAAATAAATGGACAGAGTGATAAAAATAGAGAGCGGATGGTGTGAGAGAGATGATAAGAAAGAAGTAAGAAAAGAGGGAGAGAGTGACAGAGACAAATACATATAAAGAAGAGAGATAGAGATATAGAGAGAAAGAGAGATAGAGACATAAGAGAAAGAGAAAGTGAGCTGAGAGAGTGAGAGAAAGGAAGGCAGAGAAAAAAAAAGAGAAGAGAGACAGAGAGAAGCGAGACAGAGAGACTGAGACAGACAGACAGGTAGACAGACAGAGAGACAGGTTAAGCTTCGACCTCTTCGATCTTGCATGTCCGAAAACCATTAAATGTAGGTGATACTTAGGTGGTTACCTAATGAAAATCGTTATTCTGTATCGGATAGATTAAACTCTTTGGGCTTAAGCGTGTGGCAACGGCACTATACAGGTAGTTTTTTAGTTAAAAAAAAATAAAATTGTTGTTTGCTGCGTTAATCCTGATGATCAGTCAATCAATCGGTAGATCGTATTTTACAGCATACACGTTGCCAGCATTTAATATACCCATGTTCTTATTTACCATTTTGAAGTACCCTGATTTTGAATATTATCATTTGAAAAACGAAGGGATCGTAAATATTAATCGATATTTTTTTAGTGAGAAGGTCAACTCCCAAGTTACACCCATCCCGCCTAAATTTGAACGAACTGGAGAACACCCTCCCCTCATTCCCTCCTTTCCAAACCTTGACTCTACTGTCGGTCATAATTGGCCCGAAACGACCAGATTATCGCTTAATGCGACCTTTTATTTAAAATATCAATATTGCCAATCAATCATTCCTAATAACTAGATCAATTAAAGTATATCATTCGCTTATTTCAGCTATGTATTGATTGAAGAAGGAAAAATAAAAAAAAATATATTTGATTTAAACGTCTTTTAGGCTCTCAAGGGGGACCCAGTACGGCGACGAAGGATTGAAAAGGCTGAAGTAGAAACAGTTAAAGGCTGAAGATTTAATGTCAGATAGTGATTTGAAATAGGCCCTAAGAGAATCAACTATGAGTGCGAACGGCCATTGTTTGCACTTTGTAAGATGAGATTCCTCAGTTTTTAGATGCATGCATGAGCACCCCCTAAAAGTAACACTCTCTACTTATAATTACCCCAGCATTCTACCTTTTCTAAATCCAAATATAGTAATAATAAGGACGCTTTAGCAAATCTCTAATAGTTATTTTTCTGGGAGACGGCGCTGTTTACCACACTAGTCTACTTAATGAACAAATTGTCTGTCCCCGTGAAGTTCCCCTCGGAACACAAAGAGTTTTGGTATTAATTTAATTCTACGTTTTGCAATGTACTTATGCAGATGTTTGCTAGACTTCGTTTGGCAACGACCATCTAGTAAAGTTAAAAGTCATTTGGTGTTGATTCTACATGAATTTTTTCTTTCCCCTTTTCTTTCTCCAAGGAACACAGTATGTACGCCTTTATTTTGCACAATATCCACCCGTTTTAGAGCAGCACAAATTCCTTTGTCTCACTTCAAAAAAAAACCCTCACGATTGCGGATAAAAAGGGAGATACATGCACAGAAAAAGAGAGACAGACAGATAGTTGGGTTAGCAAAACTCTTAATTACGGTTTTCTGGTTAGCTCCCACTCTCGTTCACTTTCTCTCTCTATCTCGTCAACAGCCTCTTCCTATTCAAGACAATTTCTACATCCCCGATCATCACCAGCCACATCTCCCCTCTATTTCGAGTTCTTACAACACTGCCCTAACAAGCGAAGGTCTAATTTCCCCACTTAGCCTCTCCAAGTATTAGATCTTTGATGCGATTTTCTAATTTTCTCGGTCAGCGCTAAGCTACTGATTCTGCCCACCATGACCAACTAATCCCCACCTACTGAAGCATCCACCGAGCTCTCTAGAAGAAAAAAAGACTAGACAGATCGATACTCCCGCTGGACACTCCCAAACACTCAAGTAGTAATTTTATCATTTCCCTCCGCTACTCCGAATAGTCCGTAGGTAATAAAGGCTCCGACGAAGCGCCGTCTTTCATGATTATCTCAGCTCTAACCACCAGAGAGCGCAGCGATTCTTTGGTTCCATTTACATCACTTTATAGCTGTTCTTAATCATTCCTATTCTGTTCGCTCCCATCTCAAAGTATTATTATTAAGTGCTATCATTATAATTATCACCATGGCAACCGCTACGCTAACACTGCGACGGTGCTGCTTCTTCTGCAATTATGTATTATTCTTACTGCGTGCTGCTGCTGCTGCTTGTGCTACTGCTGCTGCTGCTACTACTACTACTACTACTACTACTACTACTACTACTACTACTACTACTGCTGCTGCTGCTGCTGCTGCTATAACTACTTCTAATGCTGCTGTTTTTCCCCATCTCAGTCCTCCCTTTTTATTCTTGACCTCTCGGCCTTCTTTTGAGTTTTAAGTATAATTATCTTTCTTTCTGCTTGATAAAAGATACAGAAAGGGTTTACGTTCTTGCTCACACAAGTTCCTTTTGTTCTAAACAAATAACCTTAGTGTCTGTGTGTCTTTTATTAATATGCACGTTTTCCATTTGATAAATGTCTGAAAGTGCTGAGCCTGTTTGATTCAAGTGCAGGAAGAGGAGATGACGGGTGTTTGTGTGTTTGATACTATGGGGAGATTCCTCTTAATGGAGTTTGTTGTGCCTACACTCAACTTAAAAGCGCTTCTGAGACGGTTTGAGAGGGATAGAGCACATATAGCGTGGGAGGGGGATAGAGAGAGAGAGAGAGAGAGACGGAGAGAAAAAGAGAGACAGAAAGAGATAAAGAAAGAGAGAGAACGAGAATGAGCCAGTTAGACACTGTACCGACTGGACTCATGACTGACGACAATAACACTGATTTGTGGAATAGGTGATTGTGCTCTGACCTTTGGCATCTCATGTTGGGGTGAACATTTGAAAAAACAAAACAAAAACACAAAAAAACAGGAGTATCTCCGCACTGTCTTTGTGCGGCAACACGTAAAATTGTCAGACGTTAGTCATGGCGCCCGTTCACAATATAACCAATATATTGCTGAAATTGGACGCTAAGCAACAAGGAAACATCTAGTTGTGTATTGTTATCTGCACATATCTATTATATTCATCCTGAATCTCCAAGCTACACTGCTATTACACGTTGTATGTTGAATAAATATCCTCTTGCAATCAGGCGTTTAATGGTCAGTTTATCTTTCAGTTCAAAATCATAAGGTAGCAATCCTGTACCTTGCATGCATGTATGGTTAACTCTGGACGCAAAAAATAATTGCGTCATTAACTTTCCTGGCTAAAAAAAGCTAGATCTAGTTCGCTTCTAACGAGTTTGATGTTGAAGGTTGAATTTCTAGTGCAAAGCCGCGTCTAAAAGATGAATGTTTTTCAACTACTGTTATTCAAAATATCTCGAAACCCTCATTTAAGACCCCTATCACCTCTTTACACTCGATATAATAAATGTCATTATTTCTCCAAAATGAGGAATGAGGAAAATTATGGGATCGCGGCTACATACAGTAAGCGTATAAAATAAAGCTTTCGTCAAAATGCTCCGGTTAGTTCAGTGCAGAGGTAGTTGATAGAGATTTTTGTTCCTTTACTCTTTGCCTTCATTTTGCATGGTAGGTTGGTCATTTTCCTACATGCTGTTTTATTTTATTTCTTCGTGATAACAAACAAATACATAGATATACACACACACACACACATATATATATATATAAAAAAAAGAGAAAAAAAAGTGCTAGAAAACGGCAACGAGGCGTGTATGTTTAGGAATCGCTTCCATTCACACAAGTCGCACGCAGAAAGGAGCGCTCCTCCATATAAATATTTGTATCTGCACCCGATCTAAGTATTACAAGCCACCCAAACTACCTTGGATGCTGACAGAATAGTTGAAATTCCACTGACATGAGAAAGATTTCACTGCGAACTGGATAGGTCCTGATTCAGTCAGCGCTGATGAAAGATGTTTTTACCACGCTGATGATGTAAACATGTAATGTTCCACGCCTACACTCCGATGATATAAAATAATGTTGGTGCCAACGATTCAATCAACAAGAGATGGGGATCTGCATCTGAGATAAGCCCGGTATCAAAATACATGCACGCCCATTATGGTAGCTGTTGAGATTTTGTTGAGGTTTGTTATCACTATTTAAACAAAATGATGATGTATTCACGCCCACTTCATTTTAGGTATCTGCCAATGGCTTAGACGTTAACAAATCTCTAGAGCAGGAGGTCCACGGTTCGAATCTTAGCTGTTTCCCCACGACCATAATATTAAAGTATTCTTTGTGCATCTTACGGGCGTTGAACTAATCAAAGACTACCTCCTCAGTTTTTACAATTCCATGAAAGCAACCAATCATTATTTTCTCTTAGCCCCACTGTTTTTCCTTAACATAACATTGAAATCATTTAAGGACTACTGGCAATAAAACAATGAAAATGTTTAAATTTTGAATGTATATTATGAAATAAGATCTGAACCCATTGATCGTAGTTTTGATCTGGATATACTGCACACTAACTGAGCGGATCTTAGTCTATGAAATTAACTCTTTAATTAATAATTAATCATTGGCACGATGTTCAGTTATGACCTTGTACCTTCTACTCCAAAGCACCACCGTCTGAGGTTTTTACCTCTCCAAGACGTTGAGTTAGTTGAGTTGAGTTAATTGTTAACGAGCAACATTAACACTACAAATTATAGGCTAGATAGGCTAGACAGGCCCAAAGACTAACGTCTGACAATTTTATGAGCTGCCACACACCAGACATTGGATATTTGTCTCAGCCAGCCATCGCCCCAAATGCAGGGATCATCACACAATCCATAATTCTGGATAACAGATTTTTAAAAAAAAAGCACCCAACACCCCCCTCGAATATCCATGACGATTCAATAAAGATAGCTGAGGTAACAGAATGAAAATTGTTTTTCCTTTCAATATTATTTTTACCAGTAAGACCAAAACCTTCGTTTCGTTTTATCCCCATATACCACACAAATAGTCAGTGTAAAAGCTTCGTTGCTCTCTCCACATTTAGCGCGTTCATTTCTTTAACCTTGAGAAGTTACGATTCCACATATTTCAAAAAACAAAAACAAAATAAAGCAAAATGCCTTCTTTAAAATAAGAAATCCCCCATCAACCTTTTCCTCATTGCTCACACACATTAAGTCTTCTCTCTCTCTCTCTCTCTCTCTCTCTCTCTCTCTCTCTCTCTCTCTCTCTCTCTCTTTCCTGCAATTTCAAACTATAATGGAACTCTAGGATTTTTAAAAACTACATACAAAAGCAAAGCACCTATACCCCTTAAAATTCAACAAAGGAAAACAAAGAAACTGAGAGATGCATCACTTTCAGCTGTGGTGCACTGCGATGCATGCACCACACAACTCCAAGACAGGGCGTTGCTTCGTACAAGGGAGATAACGATGACATTATTATCTATCAACAAGAGTTATTCTTTGCAATGGAGAAGCTTTCGCCCAGTTTCAATTTAGTTTGACGCCTTCTTAGTTCCAAAAGAGAATTATCTGCGACGACGGGACACAAGACTGAAATCTGACGAATTTAGATGAAAACACAGAGACAATGTCTCAGTCTCTGTTCAGTTTTTCACATTATACCGACACCGACTGAACCAACTAAGCACGAAATCCAACAATAAAATTTGCTCGATCGTGGGTTCAAACCGCCCAACGCCCTACCGTTTTTGCCAATTCGCCGACCTTCAAGAACAGTTATCTCCGACCAATTTTCCTATCGTATTTGGCCTCGGCCGATTAAAAAAAAAATAAAATGAGCAGGGCTGCTTTTGAGTTATCTTCTTGGTTGAAGATCTAAAACAAAATCAAAACAAAAAGAGCAATGAAAAACAAAACAAAACAAGAGCTGAGAGATGCATCATTTTCAGCTGTGATGCAAGCACCTAACAACTTTTCCCTTAAAACCACGAAGCTCTCAGACAAGGCGCTGATTCGTTTCAGAGACGGGCGATGGCGTATTCGAAGCCTTGCGACTACGAGGCCGATAGCGAAAACAAAGACGATAGGTAAAGGCGTCCAATCAAAGCTCTATCATATACTTAGGGAGCCAATGAGTGATCATAGAATCCCACGCCTTAGGTGCGTGATTATGTCATACATTATATTCATGTAAATCGCAAAGACTGTACTACTATCATGTCGACATTACTCACCGCTCTATTTTTTTTTGCAAAATGGCCGATGTTGATTTATCTTGGTTGGATCTAGTAGGTCTAATGGATATGGCTATTTATGCCCGGCTTCTCTTAAATCCGTCAACATGGTGGGAAAGGAAGGGAGTGGGAACGCTAGATAGCGCAGCCGGCAATGTTCTGAACTGATGAGCAGGAGGTCCGAGATTCAAATCTCATCTCAGAATAGTTTATACAAGAAAGCTAAGGAACGTGAAAACTAAACAAAAATTGTGAATTTTAGATATACTAGATTTGGCTACATATTCCACTTTTTAAACAAGCCAATTTCCTTCCAGGGAAATACCTCTGATGTAATCTCTGATAAGAATTACTGAAAATTCCTCTAAATAGAGGACGCTATCCCTAGTTCAGATTTAAACCTTTGAACTCTCACTCGTCAGTCAGAGAGCTATCAACTGAGCCACTGGCGCCTCTAGCGAGGCTGACGAACATAGACCTCTTCCTTATACCCCTGGGTCTTTATCCATCAGTGTACATCAAAGCTTTATGCGTATCTAAAAAGCAAGAACACATCAAAATTGTTCCTAAGGTCGCACAGATGCTGTTATGCAACGTTTTGGGTGTGGTTATGCATCTCACTATCGGAAACTTATCTGAAGATATTCAAGCACTTGAGGGGAAAAGGGGGGGGGGGTCGATAGATATGAGGAGTGGCGTATTTGTGTATGTATGGTAGAGATAGAAATGGTTGGAGTTGGGTTGGGTTGGGTTGGTTTAACGTCCAACAGCAGCACTATATAGGCTATATTGTGGACGGGCCCCAAGACGGACGTCTGACAATTTTATGTGCTGCCACACACGAGACAGGGCGGGGATACCATGACTCCTGTCTCAGCCGGTCACATTATACCGACACCGACCCAACCAGTAGGGAACGCAACAGCCAGGATTCGAACTCGGGACCTTTTGCGTCGGAAGCCGATGTTCTACCCTTAGACCACAGCGCCCCCCAGAGATATCTACCCTTAGACCACAGCGCCCCCCCAGAGATAGAGAGACAGGGAAACAAAAAGATAGAAAAAAGAGAGAGGAAAAAGAGATAGGGAAAGAGAGAAAGAAAGACATAGAAAGAAAGAGAGAGCGAAAGAGATGGAGAGATTTTACGACCTTGAATCCTTTGTCTCTCCCTATCCAACGAGAAACTTTAATCTTTGTTCCAACTTCAAAGCTCTATGTGTTAGACATCAATCTCTACATTATTGTATTCTGAGCAAATTTCAAGCTTGTAAGTTTATACTACACTTGAGAGAGTGCACGCACTGTAAGATATGAGCGATTTCCCAACCATTTTATGTAACGATGAAAAAAAAAAAACATGCTTTATATTTTTATTTCTTCAGATTAACTTCTATCTTTAGCTTCATCTAGAAACGGCCTCGTAAAAACAATGAACGCTTGTATAACGAGTCTGTAACTACAGTTACTGATGCTACTATTAGTAATACAACAAATACAATGATTTCAACCAAAAGTTTTACTTTAACTGCTGCAACTACTACTACAACTACTACTACTACTACTACTACTACTACTACTACTACTACTACTACTACTACTACTACTACTACTACTACTACTACTATTACTTCTACTACTACTTCTACTGCAACCAGTCCTGTTTAATAAATTCTGACTTATCCGTCTCTCCCTTTATCTCTCTCTCTCTCTCTCTCTCTCTTTCTCTCTCTCTTCCTGTCAGATGCACCCACCCCTGAATCAGAAAATCCAAACAATGTAATTTATTACTGGGCCTTCACTGAACTGTCAACAACAGACGTCTGTTCATTGCCTTATGACGGACAAATGTTCACTGTGGTAGCCACTTACACTCACTCTAATGCAGTACAAAACCAAAGCTGTTAACCTTACATCAAAAAGTACATTTGTATGTATTTCCTATACTTTCTTTTGGCTAAAATGTACATTTTGGTGTTTGCATGGTTTGACAAATTTGCTATAGTTATGTCACAGTACTCATAGCTTCACGTCTTACAGGCTTTCTAAAGAATCCTATATGGGTGGAGGGTCACTATCTGTGATTTGAACCGTAGACCTCCTGCCCTTCAGCCCAGAGCATTACATGACTGAGCTAACGGGCATATGGCACCTCATCATGATTATCATAGAATTGCTGTCAAAAGTTATTATAGCGGAGTAACAACTGGTCACTATAGAGTCGAAAAGGTCGACGACCACTCAGTTGTAGCGGTCATTGGCCCTAACTATGGCAAAGTAAAAGGAAAAGACCAGCTCAGTAAAGTTTGGTTCATAATCAGGAAAAAGTGTGGAAAAGGGCGATAAAGAAAACAAATTGAATTTAGAACTAATTAACCATGACACTGATGAGGTAGCAATATAATCTCACTATAAAGCACGTGTTATAAATTTGTGAGTGTGTTTTGTACGTCGCACATTGATTCACCTTAATACCTGTTAAATTGCATCACTATTTTCGTAATTGGCGCCACCCTTTAGTCATAGGAATGTGTTTTTGTGTATGTACGCCTATATTTACGCTTTTTTCTCATTAAAAACAACAACAATGTTATCATAAATCATCATCATCATCCTCATTATCATCATCATCATCATCATCATCATCATCATCATCATCATCATCATCATCATCATCATCATCATCATCATCATCATCATCATCATCATCATCATCATCATCATCATCATCATCATCATCATCATCATCATCATCCTATTTATTATTATTATTATTATTATTATTATTTTTATTATTATTAAACAGGAAAATCATCAATGGGTTGTCGAGTTAATGCCGTTAGCTGTGATAACACCCCATTAAAGGATACATAAAATCATTTTAAAAGATTTTCTTTACAGTAAAAAGGGTAAGATGATACTTACATAACCTCTATAAAATAGAACCCTATTAACACTGATCTCTAGAAATGATCTTGCAAAGCACAGAGAGACAGAGAGAAAGAGAGAGAGAGAGAGAGAGAGAGAGAAAGAGAGGGTTGGTTTGGTTTAACGTCCAATGTCAGCACTATATAGGCAATATTGTTGACGGACCCCAAAACTGACGTCTGACGTCTTACACACGAGACAAGACGGGGATACCGTGACTCCTCCAGTTGCCGGAGCGAAAATTGGACAAATAAATTAGCTGTTCATGGAATTCGAATCGCCGACCTCCCGACCTGGAGACCAACGCTCTACCATTTGAGCCAGTTCGCCCCCCCCCCCCCCCGCCAGTACGAGAGAGAGAGTGAGAGAGATAGAGATAGATAGAGAGAGGGAGAGAGAGAGAGAGAGAGAAAGAGAGAGAGAGAGCGTTGAGTTGGGTTTAACGTCCAACATCAGCACTATATAGGCTATATTGTGGACGGGCCCCAAGACGGACGTCTGACAATTTTATGTGCTGCCACACACGAGACAGGGCGGGGATACCATGAGAGAGAGAGAGAGAGAGAGAGAGAGAGAGAGAGAGAGAGAGAGAGAGAAAGAAAGAGAAAGAAAGAGAGAGGTCAGAGGGACACAGACCGTAAAAGATATGCCGCATTTTTTGAATAGCAAGAGCAAAATTTAAAAGCACTAAAGATGCCATCACCATCAACACAGCTTTTAAAGAAAAAAAACAACAAACCATATCATTTACGCCAATAAACTAGAAGTAAAACCTCTTAAAAACCCCGATACGAGCGAAGCCCAACAGAGCTAGTGTAGAGCTAGATCTAACTAAGCTTATAACCACACATGTGCATGGTTTAGATCTAGTCCTGATACTGATAGATTCAGGAATGTCACCCCATGCCGCCACACATATTACTCAAATTACAGGCTGATACCAGACAAGCCTGCATTCAGCCTCACTCCATTCACTGCCAAAACTCACCCACAGTCCAGGTTAACCGGTGAGTTTTTACTACACGATGCTTAAACCTCTCTGCGTTGAATAGATCTGGTTAACTAGATCTAGATTTTCTCTATATTTTTGTCTAGGATCATCACGTCATCGTTCGAGGCACGGTCTCGTGTTGCAGTTAAGTAGTTTCTCTTGATATAATAATACTTTTTAGAATCTAGGTTTATGTTATTCAGTAATTAGGCATAAATAAACAAAAAAAAGTTAATGGGGAATGCCTTTTCACAAAAAGGTTGGTTACTCATTTAAAAGATTATATTACACGGATTAAATCGCTTGTTAAGTGATACAATGCGTTCTATGCAAAAACCAGGAAGACAGTAAAAATAAGCGTCAGGACACTCTAATGGGAACACTCGCACATATCAACAAAGGAGACGAAAAGTACATTAGAGAGAGAGAGAGAGAGAGAGAGAGAGAGAGAGAGAGAGAGAGAGAGAGAGAGAGAGAGAGAGAGTTTAATTCCCTTAGTTGTAAAAAATTTTCACTTCGCTGTATTGTATTTTACAAGCGAAAAGACAGAAGCGTGAATTCAGTGAGAGATCTGTGTCATTGTAATCTGATTTTAAAAAGAAATATAGACATTTATTTTCACGCTTTGATAATTGTGGCCTGATTACTTAGGCAAAAAAATTTGAATGAAATAGAATAGTTTCTAATACATATTTTACAGCGCAATAAAGATTGCAAAAAGACGGTTTGATAAAAAGAGGAAAAACTAAAAGGAAAATAATAACGGGCTCTACTGACATCTTCCCTCCTAATGGTCGGAGTATAAATATCTTCCCTTATCTTGTTTTTCTGACGTTAGTTTTATGTTATTAATGTCTCATTTTTAGGGGAAATGTGTTTTCGTACATATTGTCAAGAAAATATGTGAAAACTGTATAGTTACGGTAGACAGTTGGTTACTGGGGAGATTCGTGTGGAAGAAAAACCTCATCATAACATATAGATATTCAAATGTTTATCATAGAGAAATGGCTTATTTAAAAAAACAAAAAAAAAAAACAACAACAAACAAACAAACAAATACAAAACTGGAATCTGCTTAATTTGAATAAAAATTAATATAGTATGTTTCTACCTTAAAAGATAATACAGTAGTGACGCACCAAATGAGGAAACGACGTTATTTATGACAAAAGAGCTCCACAGGTCTTAATTAGAAATGCTTCTGGCTGTTGAACATAGCCCAAGTTTTCCAACTTAGCCGCACAAATTACTCTTTGTGAAATACATGCAGCATTATCTACTCTAATGATATTGTGAGCATATGTGAGATGATGATAAATTATTCAATGTTTAATGAAATGTTCAGGGTGGTTCTTTGACGGTATCTCCATCTTATTGCGGTATACCAGTACGTAAAATTGTCGGTATACATAGTAAGCCTACACTTATATCTTTTTGTTCATACTCTTCTCCCATAGAGTTATATTAATTTTGCCTGTCTTTATGTCGCTTACTTTAATCTGCGTCTCTCTAGCTCGCTCTTCATGTCTTCCGCATCTTTATCTAGTCTGTGTGACAATCAATCTGTTTTTCTGTCAACTTGTATGTCTCTGTGTGTGTCTCTACCTGTCTGTCCAGGTCACCCTAAAGATAACATTATCTATGCTCTGGTGTGATGACTAATTTCATTAACACTCTCCTATTTTCAGATCACGTCTATAAAAATTCAATTCAAGCCCCTAATCTCTCTGAAAATGTTAGCAATAATTTACATGGGCTCAGTGCATTCATAGTCCTACCCAAATAGCAAAAGATACCAATAGTTTTAATTCTCCGTGGGCTTCCATTGCCATAGCGGGGTTAACCCCTTGGGCGCTCAGATGTCGTGGACTCTGTACAAATAAATCTCTAAGGGACATAAATGAAGACATTGGCTTATGTAAAAATCATGCACCGTGCTCTTTTTTGTATTATTATACTGCAATGCGAATTTATCAAAAGAGATCACAGGAGAGAAGATCCAGCAAAGCAAAGATGTACTTAGCAAGTATCGACTTGATATGTATTGTGTAATGATATTTATTTAGAATATCGTAACATAAAGCAGGACTGGTCTATTTTCCAACAGTTTTAGTTTACCATTTCTCCAAACACACTGAAGTAAACATTATTTTTTTGAAGTAAAAGGAGTTGAATATTAGTTATCTTAACACTGTAAAACTATAAGTCCAATAACCTGCACGCTAGATGGCATAATTTCTTGTAATGACGAAAAAAAAAACAACTTTTCGAATGCGGAGTGTCATTTAAACGTGTAGAACTCAAAAGGGGTAAAACCGCAATCGAGTCCCTAGAAACAAGATTGATAGTCCCCAATGATAGTTGAACATACAAGCGCTGACGAACCATCACTACTCTAACTTCCACTAAGCTTTAACTAAGCAAAGCTCGCCCACTCACCCCACCCTAATTCCCTGACCCTGTGCTCTGTTCTCCCGTGACGTGACGTGGTCTGTTACAGCACACCTATAAAAAAGAGCATCTTTATTGGCCCGGGTGAGCCGTGAGGCATCAGCTTGCTGTCACCACCAGGACATTAATGGCCGACTTCCTGGGCAGCTCCCCAGTTACCTGCCCCTGGTGAGCTCTTTCACCACACGGGGTTAGAGGGCATTGTGTGAGCGACATGCAAATTGGCTGTTACAGGCGCACCACTTGTGCTGTTGACAGTGAGTGTCAGGCTGTAGGTTTAGCACACGATGCAGCACGTCGCACAGGGCATTAACACGGGGTAGCACATTGTGCAGATTATCAGCACCTGTACCCCTGCTGTCTGCGCCTCGGCTTTGTTCGATTTCACCCAAAGAAAATAAACGAACAGGGACCTTGAGGGAGGCCTTAAAAGTTTGGACCCAGCATTTTATTTTATTTGTGAAGGATAGATAGATAGACGAATAGATAGAGAGTTAGATAGATAGAAAGCGAGAGAGAGTGGGTGAGATGGATAGAGAGAAGAGAGAGAGAGAGATAGAGAGAGAGAGAGAGAGAGAGAGAGAGAGAGAGAGAGAGAGAGAGAGACACACACACACACAGAGTGAGATAGAGAATACTGAAGTTATCATGTAAAGCTGTGATGGATGGATCTGGACTGGACCAAACAATGTCTGTCTGTGACAAGCGAAGCCCCACCTCCTACAAATTTGAATCCGTAATAGTTTGACAGAGACCAAAGACATGTCACGAAGATCAGAGACTTGTGCGTCTCTTGTTTTAAAAGGTTCATGTTTTACTTTGAGTCAGAATTTCAACTCTCTAGCATTTACCGCTAGCGTAGGTCTGTGGAAGCGTTTAGTTGTGTTGGGTTGGTTGCATAACGTCCAACGCCAGGACGGGCCCCAAGACTGGCTTCTGACACTTTTATGTGCTGCCACTCACGAGACAGGGCAGGGAGACATAAAACTGACACCGACCCAACCAGTAGGAGATAAAATCAGGCAGATAATTTGTTGACCGAGCATGAGATTCGAACCGCGGTCCAACGCTCTATCACTTGAGTCCGCCTGGGCCGTGGGGAGCGTGGAATGCCGGGCGTTGAAACAAAGTCCTCTGCCTGTCTGTCTCTCATGCACATTGTAACCACATACTTTCCCCCACTGCCTAATCCTGACTAGAGATATGTTTATTTCCCTTTCGCGAAAAAAGTCGAGCACGGCAGTTCTTTCTACGCGTTTACGGGACGCTAAATTTCCTAGAAATATTTGTTGTTATAAACCTGCCCGTGTCTTCAAGATCCCAGTGCCTTTTTCTAGAAGCAGGTATGGAATATATAGTAAGAGAAATAGAAAGAGAGACAGAAAGAGGAAAAAACATAGATAGAAGAATGAATGAATGAATGAAGAGGGAGGGAGATAGCGAGAGACATGTAACTAGACTGACATACAAAAAGATAGACAAGCGAAAACAAAGAAAACCATACTGTCTGACAAGCGTCAATGGAACTGATAAATAATGAATGTGGAATAAGACAAACTTTCTTTAACCGAACTTCATTTAGACAGACTTTATATTACTTTGGACATGATCACAATACTAATCTTTTTACAATGGACATGATCAAACGAGACTTTCTTATAATGGACATGGCAAAGACAGACTTTCCTACAATGGTCGTGATAAAGAAAGACTATTTTAATATGGACGTGACAAAGATATATTCTCTTACAAGCGTGGATATTTTTTTTAATGGACTTGATAAAGACAGGCTTCCTTAATATATTGTAATAAATGCGGGATTTATTACAATGGGAATTAAATTAAATTTAAAAAAAATAATAATAATAATAATAATAATAATAATAATAATAATAATAATAATAACAACAACAACAACAAATGGCATTTATATTGACCATACTCAAAGAAAAAAGCAATGCTCTATGGGCCTAACTAAATTTAATTAAACATTTATATAGGCAACCCACAAACCAATTAAAATGTTATCATGTAACACTTAACGCAACATGAAAATAAATATGCTAGAGATGTAAATAAAAAAATATTAAACAAATTGAAATAAAATTATGTTTATGACAATGATAATAATATAAAATTTATGTTGTTTTAGAATACAATTAAGTGTGCAGTCTCTCCTTCTTTTACATATTATAATCATGTGCTTTAAAAAAAAGAAAATGTTTTAATTGACTTCTAATACTATCTGCTTTGTCGTATCTCAAAATTTCTTGGGTTGGACCATAGTAAGAAATAACGCTGTCGCCAAAAGTTTTTCAGTTGCTTCTGGATATAATTATTTAACGTCAAAGCTTCATATGACTGGATAAAAAGAGAAAAGAGAGAGAGAGAGAGTGACGGAGAGAGAGAGAGAGAGAGAGAGAGAGAGAGAGAGAGAGAGAGAGAAAGAGAAAGAGAGAGAGAACAGAAAATAGGACTAAGCAATATAATTTATAGCAACAAAAACAGGATGTAATCGGAGGTAGATACTATAAAAACAAGAAAAAAAAACCCCTCCACTCCTACTAGATGTTCTATAAACATCAATTTCCTCGAAGTAAAAGGTCAAGGTAAAAAGTGAAAGCAAGAGGTAGTAAATTCAGTAATATATCCAAAGAGAAAGCGTTGTCAGGAATAATATGTCATGCCCGATTCATCCTATTGTGAGAACAAGAAGTGACCCTAGCCAGGCTAAACTTTGTTGTTACATGTATTTACATTTACATGGACATTAGGCTTGTCATTTTATTGCTTGGGCGCAGAGACCTTTTGTACTGCATAATGGTTTGAAGTAGGCAATTAGAGTCCCGTGTATTGGCGGGGTAAAATGACATTGACATGTCACTATTCCGTTATGAGGACGACCTTTAAAAGCAGAATTTTCAACGCTTGTTCCGAATTTTTTATTACACGATGTTTACGATTTGTAAATATTAATGGCAGACAAACAAACCAACAAAAGAAGTAACAGCATTAAACGACTCCACGTCCACTACTGGATCTTCATCTTCTTTACTACTACTACTACTTCTACTAGTACCACTACTACTACTACTACTACTACTACTACTACTACTACTACTACTACTACTACTACTACTACTACTACTACTACTACTACTACTACTACTACTACTACTACTAC
>RQTK01000032.1:379343-390363 GCA_003991915.1 Elysia chlorotica | reverse complement strand
AGTGAGAGAGAGAGAGAGGGGGGGGGGGCAAGAGAGAGATAGAGGGAGAGAGAGAACAGAAAAAAGGACTAAGCAATATAATTTATAACAACAAAAACAGGATGTAATAGGAGGTTGATATTATAAAAACAAGTAAAAACAACCCATCCACTCCTACTAGATGTTCTATAAACATCAATTTACTCCAAGTAAAAGGTCAAGGTAAAAAGTAAAAGCAAGAGGTAGTAAATACAGTAATAATCCAAAGAGTAAGCGTTGTCAGGAATAATATGTCAAGCCCGATTCATCCTATTGTGAGAACAAGACGCGACCCTAGCCAAGCTAAACTTTGTTGTTATTTACATGGATATTAGGCTTGTCATTTCATTGCTTGGGCGCAGAGACCTTTGTACTCCATTATGGTTTGTACTAGTCAATTAGAGTTCCGTGTATAATGACATTGACATGATTGTCACTATTCCATCATAAGGACGACCTTTAAAAGCATAATTTTCAACGCTTGGTCCGAATCTTTTTATTGCACGATGTTTACGATTTGGAAAGTAATGGCACACAAACAAACCAACAAAAGAAGTAACAGCATTAAACGACTCCACGTCCACTATATGATCTTCATCTTCTATTACGACCACTACAACTACTACTACTACTACTACTACTACTACTACTACTACTACTACTACTACTACTACTACTACTACTACTACTTTTATTAATTTTCTTCTTCTACTGCTTCTACTACACGCTCTCCGAAGTGCTCCACGCTACCGCTACAGACATCTCATCTTGTGTGCTCCACCCTTCAGCAACAGACATACCCTCTAATAGATTTTTCCCTTCTGCTAGAGACACACCCTCTAATGGGCTCTACCCTTCCGCTAGAGACTGACCCTCTAATAGACTCTACCCTTCCGCTAGAGACTGACCCTCTAATAGACTCTACCCTTCCGCAACAGACACACCCTATAATAGGCTCTAATCCCCCTCTATCTTTCCGCCAGAGACACACCCTCTAATACGCTCTACCCTTCCGCTAAAGACACACCCTCTAATAGGATCTACCCTTCCACTAGAGACACACCCTCTAATACGCTCTATCCTATCCTTCTGCTAGAGACACACCCTCTAATAGATTTTACTTTTCCGCTAGAGACACACCCTCTAATAGATTTCACTTTTCCGCTAGAGTAATAGCCTGTACCCTTCCGCTAGAGACACACCCTCTAATAGACTCTATCCTTCAGCTAGAGGTACGCCCATCTTGTGTGCTCCACCTCACCGCTATAAACATGTGCTCTGGCGTCTAGTGTGCTCAAGCTAACTGTTACAGTCACGCTCCATCTTACCGCTACAGACACATTCTACAGAGTGTTCTACTCTATCGCTACAGACACGCCATTTAAAGACGTTCCATCCCAGCAGCTACAGGTCCGCTCTGTAACTTTATAGACAAGCCCTCTATAGTGCCACATGCTAGCGCCACAGACACGCCCCCTAAGAATGATTTATACAGCCGTTACCAAAACGTCAACTTCATTGACCGCACCACGTTTGTTTGTTGGTTGATTGCCTAAACTGCATTGCCAGCAACAATGAAATATTTCTTGAACTTATACACAGACTACGATACACAGGTATGAGCGGAAATACCAGAGTGCCCACACTGTATTATCTTCAGAAAGTTGTTTGACATCCCTCTGGTCTCAGAATCCTAGGCTTCTTATCAGACATTCTGTCCCATGTGAGGCTTTCAAAAATAATTCAAAACAAAATAAAATGAAAAGACAGCCCCTTGAACGCAATAAAACAAAACAGCGTATCAGGACTACATGACTATCAACAACAACAACCACAACAATAACAGCAATAACAAGAGCAATTACAGCAAATCCCCGAAGAGTGATACACATTGACAGATAATGCGTGCCTTATGATGACTATCTTGAGAAGCCACTAAGTTGCCAGGAATCGTCGTCATTCCTCTCGGGTTCCTTGCGCTCAGCAAAACGATAGAAAAGAAAACAAACGAGATCAAGAGGGCTTGCCAGCGCTGTTTATTGTTTTAGGGAAGATAATTAATCTCGCTCCCAATCCAAAGCATGTTTCCTTGCAGGCCAAATCGACCAAACAGGTTGGTGCACAGTTTTCGGCTTCTTCTAATATGAATGTTTATTTTTTTAACAGAGGGTTCATTATGCTTCGTAATTAGGTAATGGAGCGTTGGCTAACATTATGTTGCTTACCTAACCGGTATCCCCCACAAACGATGGCAGCTCTGTGACAGTTCGACACTCCTCTCGCATCGCCTTTTAAGTTACAACCTATTGTCTTCCATGATCCCGGAAATCGTGTGCACAAGAAACGCCATAAGGCCAATGGCACTTAGAATTACTCATTTAAAAGATTATATTACACGGATTACATCGCTTGTCAAGCGAGACAATGCGCTCTATGCAAAAACAAGCAAGACAGTAAAAATAAGCGTCAGGGCACTTGATTGGGAACACTCGCACATATCAACAAAGGAGACGAAAAGTACATCAGAGAGAGTTTAATTCCGTTAGTTGTAAAAATTCTTCAGCTCGCTGTATTGTATTTTACAAGCGAAAAGACAGAAGTGTGAATTCGGTGAGCGATCTGTGTCATTGTAATCTGATTTTCAAAAGATAGAAAACCTTTTTAGGGTTTTAGTTATCTTGGTCTTTGCAGTGAATAATGCTAAACGGTGCGAGTATTTAAGGCATATTAAAAAGCGAACAAACATTTTTCATGGCTTATTAATTGTTTTTGCTTTTTTGGCGTGGACATTGTATGAAATATGTAAAATTTATGCAAATTAGGTGTCAAAAATGGCTGCTGCGGACTAAAAATAGCACATACATGTATTGTTTGAAACATCAGCTCACTTTCGTTTCCTGTTTTCTTAGTTTCATTTTTTGTGTGCACACAAGTACTTCATAGAACGCTTTATCTTGTGAACTTATATATTTTTGATTAAGTGGAAAGAAAACAAGTTATAGACATTTATCTTGTTTTTCTGACATTAGTTTTTATCTCATTAATGTCTCATTTTTAGGTGAAATGTGTTTCTGTACATATTGTCATGAAAATATGTGAAAAACTTTATAGTTACGGTAGACAATTGGTTACTGGGGAGATTCGTGTGGAAGAAAAACCTCATCATAAAATATAGATATTCAAATGTTTATCATAGAGACATGGCTTGTCTGTAAAAAATAGAAATACAAAACTGGAAGCTGCTTAATTTGAATAAAAATTAATATAGTGTGTTTCTACCTTAAAAGATAATACAGTAGTGAAGCACCAAATGAGGAAACGACGTTATTTACTGACAAAAGAGCTCCACAGGTATTAATTAGAAAAGCCTTTGGCTGTTGAACATAGTCCAAGTTTTCCAACTTAGCCGCACAAATTACTCTTTGTGAAATACATGCAGCATTATCTACTCTAATGATATTGTGCGAATATGAGAGATGATGATAACTTATTCAATGTTGAAATGTTCAGGGTGGTTCTTTGACGGTATCACCATCATATTGCGGTACCAGTACGTAAAATTGTCGGTATACATAGTAAGCCTACAGTTATATATTTTTGTTCATACTCTTCTCCCATAGAGTTATATTAATTTTGCCTGTCTTTATGTCGCTTACTTTAATCTGCACCTCTCTAGCTTGGTCTTCATGTCTTCCGCATTAGCCTATGTGCCAATCAATCTGTTTTTCTGTCAACTTGTATGTCTATGTGTGTGTGTCTCTACCTGTCTGTCCAAGTCACCCTAAAGATAACATTATCTATGCTCTGGTGTGATTACTGCTTTCATTTACATTCTCCTATTTTCAGATCACGTCTATAAAAATGAACTCAATTTAAGCCCCTAATCACTCTGAAAATGTTAGCAATAATTTACATGGGCTCAGGGCATTCATAGTCCTACCCAAATGGCAAAAGAGATCAATAGTTTTAATTCTCCATGGGCTTCCATTGCCATAGCGGGGTTAACCCCTTGGGCGCTCAGATGTCGTGGACTTTGTACAAATAAATCTCTAAGGGACATAAATGAAGACATTGGCTTATGTAAAATCATGCACCGTGCTCTTTTTTGTATTATTATACTGCAATGCGAATTTATCAAAAGAGATCACAGGAGAGAAGACCCAGCAAAGTAAAAAAAACTGATGTACTTAGCAAGTATCGACTTGATATGTAGTGTCTAATGATATTTATTTAGAATATCCTAACATAAAGCAGGACTAGTCTATTTTCCAACAGTTTTAGTTTACCATTTCTCCAAACACATTAAAGTAGTAAACATTTTTTATGAAGTAAAATGAGCTGAACATCAGTTATTTGAACACTGTAAAACTATAAGTCCAATAACCCTGCATGCTAGATGACATAATTTCTTGTAACGACGAAAAAAAAATCTTTTGAAAGCGGATTGACATTTAAATATGTAGGACTCAAAAGGGGTAAAACCGTGATTCCCATGAAACAGGATTGATGGTCTTCAGTGACATCACTCGAATCTCAATGGGGGGCGCGGTGGTCTAGGGGTAGAACATCGGCTTCCGACGCAAAAGGTCAGGAGTTCGAATCCTGGCTGTTGCGTTCCCTACTGGTTGGGTCGGTGTCAGTATAATGTGACCGACTGAGACAGGAGTCATGGTATCCCCGCCCTGCCTCGTGTGTGGCAGCACATAAAATTGTCAGACGTCCATCTTGGGGCCCGTCCACAATATAGCCTATTATATGCTGCTGTTGGACGTTAAACCAACCCAACAACAACCTAACAACTCGAATCTCAAACGAAATAACCTGTAAAAATGTTTAGGAAATATTTTTCGCCCAGCGTTTGGACCTAGATCTAGAGCTATATCCACATAGAGGATATTGCTCAGGCTAGGGGAGGTTCCGTAAGCATTGCGAATGATATATGCAAGGGGTGAATAACTGTATACATTCTTGAAAAAAGGTGGCATTCTCTATCTGCCAAAACCGAAATTTTTGTTTTGTTTTCCTGATTAAAACAGGATTGTGCCTGCTTGGATCTACACTTATCTTGCGTTCTTAAACACTGTGCAGGTGTCGCTGGGTTGATTATGACTAGGCGTCTGTTGATTAGAAAGGTTAGTCATACCAGAAATAAACCAGAAGGGTCTTTCCTGTCCTTATGTTGCTTACTCTATCTGTATCTCTCGAGCTGGGCTTCGTGCTGATAAACATAGTTTTTAGTGACAAAATCAAGAGCTGTCGAGTTGTTTTTTTGGTTTGTTCGTAGAGTTATCTGTTGACATTACCAAGAAGCCATACCAAGATATTAAATAAACATTTTCAATGCTCTTGCGCCACCTTGTTCTACATTATAATAATATAAGTCTTACACTCCCTAACTACGTGCCTATCTATTTACATATCTATTATTCGATCGATCGATCTATCAATCAAGCAATGAGTCAATCAAATAAACGTCAATGTATGAACTTATTGTTCCGTTAGCTCTCTTTTCGCAAAACTAGAATAATGTTAACAAGAACACCGATATTGGTTTGGGCAACTAAGTTACTACAATTACATGTAATTTGTAGATTTGACGTTAACTCCTCACCTAAGTTATTTGTGACTGATGCTGAATTGGCTCGTCGGTACTTCCGATTTTCTGGACAGTTCATTAACGAACTCTGACTCATAATCATTTACTCGTCGTTTGCATAAAGCCAGTATAAGCCTCACGTGATGATATTGTCAGACGAATATTGAAATAATGATGTAGTTTTCGAAATGTTTGATGTGAAAAACGAAGCTCTCCCCCTTGGTTCTCGAGGAAAGATCCTATACGGCGACGGAAACCCAAATCGGTAGATCCGTATTGGCTGATAAGATAATTCAGAAACCGACACAATCAATAAGAAAAGATGCAGTGGGCAGTTGTTGTTGAGTTGGTTTAACATCCAACATCAGCACTATATAGGCTATATTGTGGACGTGCCCCAAGACTGACGTCTGACAATTTTATGTGCTGCCACACACGAGGCAGGGCGAGGCCACCATTACTTCTGTCTCAGCCGGTCACATTAAACGGACACTAACCCAACCAGTACGGAACGAAATCGCCAGGGCTCGAACTACGGACCTTTTGCGTCGGAAACCGATGTTGTACCCCAGGATCACCGCGCACCTCTGCAGTGGGCAAAGCGGGGGTTGAACCTCTGATTAGAAACCTCATGATCTTCCCTTGGACCGCTGTGGACCACAATTTTCAAAATGTAATTTGTTTAAAGAAAAGTGGTAAAGAAAATGGTTAAATAATAATGACGGTGTGCGAGAGAAACAATTGAGTAGTTATGTTATTGTGTCTGACTGGACAAATTCATTAATAGGTTGAAGAAGACACATAAACTTTTTCCACTGTTTAAACAAGCATAGAACATTGATGATAAGAGAAGCTTCAATTGTGTATTGTGGTGATAGATAGAAAAAAAAGGGAAGGCACACTCGCCAAAAATATTTATAGATGGATAGTGATAGATATTATCAATTTATAATTTGTATATATAATATGATGGGAAAAGATAGAAAAGGTAAGGGAAAAAGATAGTGAAGCAAGGGAGATAAAATTGACATACAGAGAAAAAAGAGAGGGAGAGAGAGAGAGAGAGAGAGAGAGAGAGAGAGAGAGAGAGAGAGAGAGAGAGAGAGATAGAGAGAGAGAGACAGACAGACAGGCACAGACAGAGGGACAGAGACAGACAGGCACACAGGGAGAGACACAGAAAAAAAAAGAGAGAGGGAGACAGACAGACATACATACAGACAGACAGACAGACAGACAGACAGACAGACAGACAGACAGTTCTTGTGTATATGTAAGAGGGAGAAAGATATAGTGTGACGTAGAGAGAGAAACAAAGAGCGGTAGGAATAGAAAGATAGATCGAAGATACCTAAATGTAAAGAAAGCTAGTTGAACATTACAAGCGATGACAATCTGTATAACCACCATCACTACACCAACTTCCACTAACTAAGCAAAGGTCGCCCACTCACCCCACCCTAATTCCCTGACCCTGTGCTCTGTTCTCCCGTGACGTGACGTGGTCTGTTACAGCACACCTATAAAAAAGAGCATCTTTATTGGCCCGGGTGAGCCGTGAGGCATCAGCTTGCTGTCACCACCAGGACATTAATGGCCGACTTCCTGGGCAGCTCCCCAGTTACCTGCCCCTGGTGAGCTCTTTCACCACACGGGGTTAGAGGGCATTGTGTGATGGCAGTGACTGCGATTCTAAAAAAAAGTGCCATTGGCCTTATGGCGTTTCTTGTGCAAACGATTTCCGGGATCATGGAAGACAATAGGTTGTAAGTTAAAAGGCGATACGAGAGGAGTGTCGAACTGTCACAGAGCCGCCATTGTTTGTGGGGGGATACCGGTTAGGTAAGCAACATATGTTAGCCAACGCTCCATTATCTAATTTCGGAGCATAATGAACCCTATGTTAAAAAAATAAACATTCATATAAGGTGAGGCCGAAAACTGTGCACCAACCTGTTTGGTCGATTTGGCCTGCAAGGAAACCTGCTTTGGATTGGGAGTGAGATTAATTATCTTCCCTAAAACAATAAACAGCGCTGGCAAGCCCTCTTGATCTCGTTTGTTTTCTTTTCTATTGTTTTGCTGAGCCCAAGGAACCCGAGAGGAATGACGACGATTCCTGGCAACTTAGTGGCTTCTCAAGATAGTTATCATAAGGCAGGCATTATCTGTCAATGTGTATCACTCTTCGGGGATTTGTTGTAATTGCTCTTGTTATTGTTGCTATTGTTGTGGTTATTGTTGTTGTTGATAGTCACGTAGACCTGATAGGCTGTTTTGTTTTATTGCGTTCAAGTGTTTGCCTTTTCTCATTTTATTTTGATTCGTATTATTTTCGAAAGCCTCACATGGGACAGAATGTCTGATAAGAGAACAGAGGCAACCAAAAGGCCTACGGTTCTGAAACCAGAGGTACGTGTGTATGTCAAACGACTTTCTGAAGATAATATAGTGTGTGCACTCTGGTATTTCCGCTCATACCTGTGTATCATACGTTAGTCTTTGTATAAGTTCAATTTTAGAATCGCAGTCACTGCCAACAATACAATCTTGTAAATCTTCTCTAGCCTACCTTTCCTGTAGCGATTTTTTTTTCTAAAATCGAAAACTCGGATATGGGATACAGGTTGTAGTTCAGTTGGAAGTAGAGCCCCTAATTTCAAATCAGGAGTCCAGGGTTCGAATACCGATCAGGCCGTATCTTATTGTTTGGGTCGGTGTCAGTATAATGAAACAGACTGAGACAGAAATCCATGTATTATCTTTCTGGCACTGAGAGGCAGCACGTAAGATTATTTGATGTTCGTATTTGGATCCGTCCGTGAGATAGTTTAGTAGTTGCTGTCGAGGGACATAAAGCAAACAAATAAACAAAGAAATGCCCACAATTTTTGTGGTGGCAATTGAAAACAACCCTTTAGATTGAACATTTTCTTTTCTACCTCTCTTTGCCTGTCTGTCTTAAAGTTTGTCTTTCTGTCTGTCTGTCTGTCTGTCTGTCTGTCTGTCTGTCTGTCTGTCTTTCTGTCTGTCTGTCTGTCTGTCTGTCTGGTCTGTCCATCTCTGTATCTGTCTCGATCTCCGTCTGTCACTTTCTCTCTCCTCCCTCTCTCTCTCTCTCTCTCTCTCTCTCTCTCTCTCTCTCTCTCTCTTTCTCTCACATACGCATACATAAACTGTCTTTAATCAATTTCTTTTTTGCAAGACATCTCTTATGTTTACATAGAGTAAATAGGAATAGACAGACACAAAGGTGGGCGTCAAAAAGAGAAAGGAATACAATTAGAGAAAGAGGGCGTGAAAGACGAAAAGAGAGGGAGAGTGGGTGATAGAATGAGAGAGGAAAGATAGATAGATAGAGATAGAGAGAGAACAAATAGGCCAACTAGACCTTCATAATAACAAAATTATTGTATGCCTAACACTCGAACGACTGGGCTATCTGCACCTTTAAATAATTCCAAAGCAAAATTAAAACAAAAGACAAAATGAAAGGTTTTATAAAACGGTGTGCAACTTTAGGTCGTACGAAGCACTGGATTGTTGAAATCATAAATTTCGGAAAAGGTTCACCTACAATGATTAAATCTACAATCATTGTGCTTTTGGAAATTCCTGTTTTGTTCACGGAAGTGAACTAAATACATGCATGTTGTGTCTGTCACCTCTCTGCCACTGCCAGTGTAGGATTCAAGCGCAGAATCTGATGGAACAAAGGGCCTCTGTTTGTCTGGCCCTGATATCGGTTTCACGCCTTCGTTCTTTTTGCAGCATTGCTCTTCCTGGGAATCCTGGCGATCTTGTATTTTTTAAACTTTATGTCCCGGAAGGTGCACATAGAGTTGCTCTTTGGGCCTGGGGCGCCCCAGGCAAGCCTTGTTGATATAAATAATGCATACATTGACTGCCGTACATCTCTAGGATCTCGCTTCCTGGTGCCATTTTGGCTACACATCCTTAATTTTAAGGCATTCCTTACGGGTATCATCATTTCCTTACCTTCCTCAATCTCAGCCTGTTTGTCGCTGTATCTCTGTGTCTCTGTCTGTCTGTCTGTCTGTCTTTCTGCCTGTCTGTCTGTCTGTCTGTCTGTCTGTCTGTCTGTCACTCTCTTTGTTTCTCTCTTATTTCTGCGTCTTCCATTCTGTTTCTCTGTCAGTACCCCTTTCTCTGTCTCTCTTTCTCTCGCACTCCTTCTAGCTATGTCAATGTGTCTACCCTCTCTCTGCCTCTGTCACTTTCTCTGTCTCTGTCTCTCTGTCTCTCTCACCCTCTCTCTCTCTCTCTCTCTCTCTCTCTCTCTCTCTCTCTCTCTCTCCCACCCCTTTTTTACGACCTTTCCTCTAGCTCACAAGCATCACACAAAACAATTCCTCTGTTCCACCTAACATCATCAATTGAATAAGTAGTTAAAATTGCGACGCATGCTTTGAAAGAAAAAAAAGCAAGACAGGCCCTTTTTGTGACGAAATTCTAAACAATCTTGTCGCTAAACGCTCTATATAATACTATCATAAAGAAAGTAAGCTACGCAAAGAAGGTGCAAGCTATCTGGAATATGGTATGGACAGTTTAGTATTCTTTTTCACAGGGTAATCGGATACCTCAGACGACAGCGCTTTGCGCTGACAAACAGGGGTTCTACGGTTCAAGCCTTGCTAGTTCCCACATCTCCGCTTACGATTCCTCCAGAAACTTAGGGAGAAGTATGACAAACCAAAAACTATATTTCCATACTTTTCTGTATTTTCCAAAAAGAAATGTTCAGAACTAAGTTAAAAAGGCCACTCTCTAATACCACGAGATCTCGGCTGTGAAGTTGTGGAATAAAGTTTGTAAGCACAACGGCCTTTTAACCTTATACCCCTCTTCCAAATGGTGTTTTTATTGAAAAAAGCAACAACAAAGAAAATAACAATAACAACAACAAACGTACCGCAAAATCCTGAGCATCGGCTTTGGAAAAACTCTTAATATATATTCTCACAGTTATCTAACCGCTAACGGCAGTATACAGTGTTGTTTTTTTGTTTTTTGTTCTAAGATCAAACAGCTTATGACTCACTTGTAAACTTGGAATTTTGTTTGTCTTTGATACAGCAATACCGCAACATTCATTCTCCCAAGCCACAGTGACAGTTGGGAGTTGGCATCTCTTCCACACATGTTGATGGCTCTGGTTGTGTTTATTTGTCTTGCCAAACGTTGTTTTGATCCTAGGCTAAATGGCGTACATAGTGGTAGAGCCACATCGACTCAAAGACGTAATTCTTTGTGTGAGAGAGGGAGAGAGAGAGAGAGAGAGAGAGAGAGAGAGAGAGAGAGAGAGAGAGAGAGAGAGAGAGAGAGTGCGAGTGTGTGGAGACAGATTTTTATAGGCCCATATAGATATAAAAGAGATCGGGA
>RQTK01000032.1:354919-378866 GCA_003991915.1 Elysia chlorotica | reverse complement strand
TCCCCCCTCTCTCTCTCTCTCTCTCTCTCTCTCTCTCTCTCTTTCTCTCTGTAATTCTCTCTTCCCCCGAGCTATTACATCCTGTTTCCATTAATGTTGCCCCCTACTGGTCACATCTGTCTATTTTCCCCTGGGCAAGCTTTCCCCTAGTCGTGGATAATTTAGAAAGTTCTCACTAAAACTATAACTGTCCTTCCGAAACAAACGAGCAACTCTACCACTGTGCACTCTGTAGAGTATACTGATGAATCTGTTTACTAGCTCGATTATAACAGAGATGGGTCGGCATAGAGGCTCCCGAAAATAGCAGTTACAGAAGTAGACCAAAATGTTCATTTAGAATCCAAGTGAATTAAATCATTAAAATAGTAAGAGGACTTGGATCATTTCTCATTATTTCAATGTAGGCTGAGTAGGCTAAACAAAAGCTTCTCCCCAAGAATAAATCTGAACTAACTATGGTAATGATTTATTAGAGATAAACCACTGTTGCCCTTATATGTTTACTACGATCATTTTGTTGACTTGGCTTGTACTTACGGGGGCCTTGGTCCGCATGGTGAGCAGTTTTCGAACTTAAGAGCTGTATGAAATAAAAATTTTGTAAAAATATATTTGCTTTAGTAATTTAAAGATATTGTATTTTGTAAAATCTCGTCGGAAATCTGCAAGGCATGTGGCCCTGTCTAAAAGGGGCATCATTCAATATTTTCTTCGAAGTTCTATATTAAAACTGATGAACACGTAACAATATTAACCATAAGAGTAATGACAACTACTGCGACAACAACCACAACAACAGCAACAACAAAAAAAATGGCAACTAAAATGACAACGACAACAACGACATCCCTACTATGGATGTTAATTCAACTCAACTCAACTCAATCCACTATCAACCGCAACAACAACAACAACAAATTAACAACAACATTTGCAGAACAAACGCACCTCCCCTTAAAAAGCAAAATCAAAACCAGAGAACAGCGACATCATAAGGCAAAACAAAATAACAGCAGCAACAACAACGAAAGAAACAGTAATGCGAATTAAAAAATAGAACAAAAACCAAGGATGGAAGTATAATATTTCTCGAAGCAATTTGACGCATGAATAGCACTTAAACGATTAAGTGGAGTTCTAAGATTTAAATAATTGTTCCTTTCAAAACAAAAATGTTACAAAATACCGGGTGTCATATTAAATTGCCTATCTCCCGACTCCCGACTCCTGGATAAACCACGATAACAATTCATTTTTCTTGCGCAAACATTGAAATAAGACAAAATGGAGAAAAATGGTATGGCGGTTCTATTAAATGAAAGTGACACTCTATTTACACGTACGTATACCGATAAGCAAGTTTCCCCATAAACCTAGCTCGTGAATGTAAAATCTTACGCATATACATGCAGAAAACTTCGCGGTAGATCCTAAATACCCCCTCCCCCTAACCAAAAAAAAAAATAAAAAAATAATAATAATACCATACTGCTATAAGAAGGGATATACCCTCACCTTCTTAGATTTATGACTTTATCCACTCTTTTTCATTTTTGTTCTTATAATAATATTTAGCCACTCCAAAAATACAATAATAAAAGTGTAAACTAGTTCATACACAGGCACACACTTTGGACACGAGTAGGTATAATATACAAGTATAACGTAGGCAGGAATAGACGAAGAATTAATACGTGTTATAGTGTGCAGCGGGAAGCGTAGATAGATAGGTAGATAGATAGAGAGATACGGAGAGAGAGAGAGAGAGAGAGAGAGAGAGAGAGAGAGAGATAGAGAGAGTGTTATCAATCGAAGTCAGCCAGTCCTAGTAAGATTCGTAATCATGCAACTGGTCTTTAGATCTGATGGTGTCTATTTACATGAGGTTCACCTAAAAGCAGTAACAATATTGCTCATCAATTGGAGTACCAAATGTAATAGTGATACCATATTCACACGTAACTCGGGGAAAAAAAAAAGGGGGGGGGGGTGTTATTGCCTGGGGTTAGAGCATTATCTTTCTTCGTAGAGTGTCTGTGGTTCGAACCCCTTGTTAACGCGGTAGGGACACTCAAACTACACGTAGGTATATCGATAAGGAAAAAAATGTTGAACATAAAATTTGTTACCTAATGACAAAGCGACCAGTAAAAAAGCTTGAATAGTTTCAAGTATATTTCCCCCTGTTTCTTAAGTAATCTATTTAAGAGTAGGAGGCACCATAGTTATGGGTTTCAAATCTCAAATCACCTGCTCATCGATCTTGAGGACTAAACAACTGAGCTACCGGTGCCTCCATCGTGAGCAAGTACTATTTTTTTTCGGCGAAAGCGAATGTCTCTCCTTGTATAACGCGTCCTAGTCCTACGTTTTCAAGACAGATCCTACACGACGACAAGACCCTTCAACAGCGTACCCAAGACCTAGCCAATTACATTCTACTAGCACCGACCCAACCAATAGAAAAAAGTGAGAATCGGATCCGCAACCTTTTAATGAGAAGGCGCACGCTCTACGTGTGGACCTCCTCGCCCCTCTGCCGTTGTAAAGCCACTTTGTTTAGACATTGATAGGCAACCGAAAGCTTTCAAGAAGGAATCTTGCCAGGCGCCGGAAATATTGCTATTTCGGTAAACACTAAAGAGTCCTGGAGACCAAAGATGTTCTTTGCAGTAAACGGGCAACACTGGACAGAGAATACACATGGCCATCCCAGCGCAATTCCTCGGATAGATGACTATGATGAGTCTGGTGTATCCGGCGCGATAGAGAAGTCATTGCTCTCATACTGACATACTCCTGTCTGGTGCTTAATGTTATACAGGTACATTTTACAACGAATCTTCTCCAGCTGTTTGTCTGTCTGCCTCTCTTTCTTTCTCTGTTCATTCTTTGCCTGCCTGCCTGTCTCTGTCTCTGTCTACCTGTCTCTGTCCCTCTCTGTGTCTCTTTCTCTTAATTGCTGCCTTTCTCTCTTTAGCTCTTTCAACCTCTTGCTTTTCTGTCTTTCCCCCTCTCCCTCCCTCTCTCCCTCTTTCTCTCCTCCTCTCTCTCCATGCTTTGTCATCTCGGCTCTATCTGGCAGGACGAAAAGTATAAGGTATCACACAGTCATGTAGAGTGATAGGTCTCGTTTTTTTAGCTCTACCACGTCTTCCGGAGGTTCGTGGTTCTCTGCCGGTGATAGTGGAACTTTTAAACTTCGATTGAACGGAAGACTGTACAACTTGATCAAGAAGTCAACCCCTCAAAACTGTGCTCTGCACCCTATCCTATTCATCCAACCACTCGTAAATTTAAGAGATGGAAACTTGATATTGGTACCATCTACTCTAGTCTAAAAAGTCCCGAGTTTTATTTCGTTGCCTCAGTTTTAAAATTGCCTACATAACTTCGAAAATGATTTCGCATACGAGGTTGTCCATTTTTGCAGCTTAGACAGTGTTTTTAGATTGCAACAGAACTTGGAGAAACGGAGAATAATTTGATTTAATGTTTTTTTTTTTTAATTTGTGATGATGTTTTCCCCAAATCCCAAATATGCTTCTCTGTTTCTTTGTGTTTTTTGTGGTTGAGCGTTGACGCCAGCACGGTGTAGGCTATATTGTAAATGGGCCCCAAAACTAACGTCTAACAGTCTTACGCACTGACGCACAGATACAATGCGGGGAAACCTAGACTCCTGTCTCACGTCGTCACATTATCCATAAGATGATTTTATCCCGATTGTGATTAGACAACAGCGGCACCATTATAATTATGGTGGATTTTCTGTTAGTCTTCAAAATATAATGTTGTTCTTGCACCGAGACAGCATTTTTTAAATCCAAAAAATATACGAGCCTACATAAGCCTGGGGTAGATGTTTGTTTGTATTTTTATTATCACTTGACCCGATAACATTTAAATGAAATAGAAAGTTCTATTCATTTACAGTATTTCAAATGCACATCTTATATTATGTACTGTTCATGTAACGAAATAATCACGGTAAAACCAAGGGGTTCACTTTTAAATATTTTCAACAAATACAACTCTACATGGACCTTTGCGCACAAGTAATCTTTAATAGAAAAGACGGGACACTCTTTCTGTATGATAATTAAATTTATCGTGCACGTGAAAACCCTAATGTCAGGAAGTGGGCACCATCGCGAATGGGTCTCGAGACTATCTTCTGAGAATTTTACATGGTGCACCGCAGATAGTGTGATGCACTTTCTATGCATTAACGAGTTCTTATTGCAAGAATTAAGAATTTTAACAACTTTAATGGTAGTCATTAAGAAACTCTCAAGTCTCGCACAATGAGAATTACGTATACACCCATGGCTTGAGGGCGGAGAGTCGGATATGGCCAAATGCTGGAAACCAGGTGCTGAACGCTTAGTCTGCCTATACGCAATAGGATTAGTTTAGGTAACTCTTACAGGCAGTTCTTTATCTTTGCTCTTGTCTCTTTTGTTTTTTTAATGTCTTCCTGCAAGGGTTTATTTTTTTTAGAGATACCAAGAGAGTTTTCTTTGTGGATGGGGGGTGCAGGTGGTAAAGGTGAGGGCGGAGATAGTTGATCTAAACATACCAAAGCATTGAATTAAACAAACATTCATGATAGAGGGATACATATAAATATGTCACTTTTATGTAGAGCTAGAACAGAATGGGTCTCAGAAATACAGTTTTTGCACAGCCCACTAGACACTTTCCGGAAAAAGAACTGTCCAAACTATACACTTTCTAAATATACAGTTCGTGAAAAGGTGTGTTTACTTTACGGTGACCCTGCTTGTACCTTGGAAATCCTCGCTATGGAAAAAAAAACTATTCTCATGAGCCACTCAACTTTTCTAAACTTATATCTTCATGGCCTCCAAACAAATTGATTAAATGTTAGGTCTATATATAAACTTGGAAACTATCTCAGAGCTCGTAGAGTGCGGGGCTTCTTACCAATAGGCACAGGTTCGAATTCCGATAAGGGCTCCCTGCTCATTCCTCGTTAGATCAGTTTACTATGACGCAAGTGGCTGAAACAGATGTCCTGCTTTCCCTGCTCTGTGTGTGGTAGCACGTAAAGTAGTCAGACGATTGTAAAGGGACCTGTCCGCGATACCAATCAAATAAACAGGCGATACGCACAAGCATTGTTATGCTGATACTGTAATCAATGCTTTTTGTTATTTCATGCCTTAAGTGGACGAAATTGTTGCGCTAAATATAGAGTAAATTTTGATTGCGTAAGGACTAAATCATCAATAAAAAACAATGCTCGTTTTTCTGTTACAGTCATTACATCGAATATCAGTGTAGGTCACTCTGGTTAGATAAGTAAAGAGTTGGTTACCTACTCTTTGTTCTTGTTAATGACCTCGCTTGCTGCTTCCTGCAAAATAACATTCCACTCGATCTCCTTTCTTTTTGTTCACGCCAAAAACTCCCATCCAAAAAAGGACAATAAAATACCCCCTCCCCCACCTCAACACCCCACCACCCATCAAAATCGTGCATTGTATACACAAACTTGTTTACTCATTGATAAATAATTATTTTTATCTTGTTAGGATTTCGCGAAGAACCCTATCTCGAGACAGGGGACACTTGCTAAACCGAATACCTCGCATCTCCTGATCTTTCATCCAGAGAACTTATCTATTGCGCTACAGACGCTCCCTCTTGTCAAGCTGCCATAATATTTTGGAACCGAAGCTAACTCTGGCAGTGTTCAGGATGCGGGGTGTGACCACCGGAATGGACCAAAACTATTAAATTTTTTGTCCCCTGAAACAATAAGTAGACACGATCAATCTGCCCACATGTCTAGGGCTTTTCCCATCTCTCGCCACTGGGCCAAGTGAGCCAAACTTAGCAGAGAAATCTTGGTCTAGACCCATTACTATTTTTATCTCCATGCGCAGTAGGCCAGGTGTTGCATGGTCGGAGGCCGGAATCTGTGCTACGTAGGACAAAACATATCTTTGTTCTCCGTTTCATTTGGCGCAACAACGCATTAAGTATGTCAACAGCCTATCTGGCGGGGGGAAAGATAATGATAGTGTAGCTATTGTTGTGAGAAGATAAAATTGACAGAGAGAGAGAGAGAGAGAGAGAGAGAGAGAGAGAGAGACAGAGAGAGAGAGAGACAGACGGACAGAGAGACAGACAGACAGACAGACAGAGAGAAATGCGAAGTATAGAAAACACCAATCATAGCAAAAGAAGGGAGAGAGAGAGGAGACAGTGAAAGAGAGAGAGAGAGAGAGAGAGAGAGAGTGAGATACAGGTATGATGGGAAACAGTGCGCAGTCGGAACGGGAGGGTGAGAGGGGGAGGGGGAGGGGTCTGGGCTAAAGATGACACTTTCGCTGTGCGTCTGACTCAAAAGCTTGCTATAAACAATATCTCACCGATACGAGCGAGCCAGGGATGCACTCTCTGACCCGGATCTGAAACTGTACAGGTCGCCAGGAGATAAATTTGGAGCAGTCAGGCCCAAAACGCCAGTTCGTGCCATATCGTTGCTACTGGCACATGGCATATCGGCCGCTGCACACTTCGGCGTTGTCTCTTGTAAGTAAACACCATAGACAATGCACCATGTGCACTAAGCTTAGATGAAGATCTACAGGACTATTCAATTATCTGCAACTCAGATAAATAAAAAACGGCTTACCTTTTAATATCTTTGCTGAGATTTGATCTTCGGTTTTAGAAGATAGTCCGTGTTAGATCTACGTATAGAGACATCACTAAAAAACATTAAGTTCTCAATTATGTACACTTTGCAATTCTCGAGCATGAATAAACACCGTGATCTGCATGCTATGCGTGTACATTGTTTCTTGTTTCCATATTTTAAATTAGAGACTAGATTTGCAAACCTATGACACAGTCCACGCCATAACTATGTCCAATAAATATTATTGAGCAGCGCTAAATCTTAAGTTGTAAATGTGTCACACGTTATTGGACGTTGTCTTATGTAAATAAAACCAATACTTAAAGCACACATACGTATTTATAATTAGATCTTCAGACTTAGATTTTAGGATAACAATATAGTACCTACCTGCCAGACAATTATAGGCGAATAAATTATTGTGTAGAAAGATCGCTGAGTACCATCTAAAAATTAAGCTGTGTATTATTTATTGTTTAATTGTGTATTGGTTCGCGTGAATCAACATTGCATCCCATACGCTATTTTACAGTTTACTTAAAGCTATGTTGGTTTAGATCTAGGTCTGTAGACTTAATGTGTTAGGCAGTATTTGGAGTGAGATCGGTTCCAGTCATCTATTATAAGCAATCCATGTGGAACCATTTAACGTATCATTTTGTAATGGTTTTTAGCTGCCTTTCTAAGATGACAAATAAACATGGACTTTGTTTTGTATAACGAGAATCTACCGTTTAAGTTATTTGTGTGACTATATCTTGTATTGAGTTACATAAGCACTACTCACCAAACATTTGTTAACCTTATTGTATACTTTACATATTGTATGAGATTATTATTTTTTAAAGGCATGTAAGGAGAACTGTTAATGTATTGCGTTAAAGAAACGTTGTTTATTCAAAAGTATCAATTTGTCACACACCACATGCAACCTTAAGACTAATTGCATTGTTTTAATTAACCTGTATTTGAATTGTTTACGCTATCTAAAATAGGAATTAAAGACAAACTTATAAATGGATCGCATTATTTTTTAGCGTTGCTTTTTCAGCATTAGGCTATACCAATTTGTCATCCCTCACACGCAACTTAAGCTAACTGCAGTACTTTGTTCTAAATTATTTACTTTGTTGGAGATTTAGACTTTGCTGTAGAATTTACGTAACTTGCCCCTATAATAATTATTATATTTAAAGAGGAATGTTCCTTTTATTATTACATCACTTATGCGTTATTCGAGGTGGATACCCTGAGCGTGTTTAATTATAGATTGATCTGACTCTGGCATTAGTTTTTTAAGGACTAGAAAATAAAACTTTAGTGAGACCAACTTTCGGTGGTCGGTTTTTCAGCTGCCACTCGACCGGGTAATATTCATTTATACATAGCTGAAAAGAACATTCATTTAAGGATGTTAATTTTTAACAATGATGTTACATTTTTATCCTATTCCCTGAATTTAAGTTTTGGTTCATGCACTTATCCAACATTCGCAAAAAATTAACATAGCCATGTCCGGTCTAAGTAAAAAGATGAGGGATAATAGAGAAATTAATGATATGGTATAAGCTTATTCAATACGACAAAATGCGGAAATGAAAAAAAAAAAAAAGAGGCGAGGTATTAAACATTGAATTCGACAGCTAAATTCTTAAAGCTCCATAACACTTGTAGTAATGAATATTATTATTATCAATTATTAACGAAAAACAGAATTGTTAATGCAAATACATAAATTACGAGCATGTATGTTTTATATATAGATGTCTCTCAGAAATATCTTCCAATATTGCTTTTTAATCTAATCTCCATTTTGGAGAACAAGTTAGTGGCTTGTAAGCGAGCATTTTTTTAATAAAGTAGGCCTGGGTGTATTTGGATCCTTATCAAGACATTTCACGCTTTAGGTCCTATCGAGTTTTGGTGGTGTTAAATCTGCATGGGAACTGTGTTATTGAGCACGTATCTACCTGCCACAGGCTTTGTTGTTCTATCATTGTCTTAAAAGGAATAGTGGGCAGTTAATAAGGTAAACCATTTGTATTAAATGATCTCCTCAATACTTATTGTAATTGGTTTTTTTTTTTGAAAGTTCGCACAATATTGCTGAGATGTGTTTTTGTGTGTGCTGCCGTTGCTGTTGCAGGAGTATGGGGTTAAGCAGGGATAACCAGCTGATAAGCGATGGCGCTGGACTAGATCTTGCTCTAGTTATTTTTTTGTTTTTTTATTTAATCGACTACTCAGGCATGTACTATGGATAATCTTGTTTACTCCATAACTAAGTACAAAGTATGCCCACTTTTAAACCCAATGTGTTATTCTTGATAATTAAAAAAACAACACAGCTCATGATTTCTTACTAGGCAGTAGGTAGACCAATACATGTGAAACGACATTCCCTAATGAATCAATATTTGGAAACTGATATAGTGACCTGTGTCTCAGAGCTCATGTTTTCATTAGCTTGCATGGATTGGGATGACACAGGCACAGGCTTGCACTGCTGACAGTCTCTGCACACCATCACGTCTGTTCTATAGGTATTGCTGTTGGTGTTTTTTTTTTTTTATCAACAGAACACTCGTTCGCACACACAATCTAGGCCTGAATTCTCCTTGTATGATTTATTAATTCTGGTAAGAAAATTGTTGGTTATCGTGCCATACTTGAAATGGAAGAAATAGAGACAGAGAGAAATGGATAGAGATATTATAACAGAGAGGTTAAGAGATAGATGGGATGCACAGAACGATGATGGATGAATGAAATCCTAGTTAGAAAAATGTAAATTGATGAATGATTAAGTAAATAAATACATAGAAGATAAAAAAAATGCTATCGTATAGAATTTTATCATACACATGACCCCCACCAAGGCATAATACAAAACAATGCAAACCAGAAAAAGTTATTTTTTAATCGATCTTTTCAATCATAGTAATGTTCTTTTGCCTTTAAAGAGAAACAAAATATTGTCGTAACTAAATTAGAGTGTTCTTTTTCAAATAACAATCTTAATACCATTGATAACATTGTTTCCATTTCAGAATTTCAAGTTCTCCACAACAAACATGCGTTCCGATAGCCGATTTGGACATGCTCTCCGCAAGTTCTACGTCGCTGCCATCTTTGCGACATCCCTATTGCAGGGAATTCTGGGATGTTTTCCGAATGATGAAGTTTTCAAGACTTCCTGTCTGTGGACACAGTCTTTCGACATAGATTCTCACTACCGTATTGACGTCTGTGGTCACTATGGTGACGCAGGCAAAGGCTCGCGAATGACTTTCACCCCAATCAGGAAAGGAGCAATCTATCAAAAGGAGGTTGGTATTTTACATAAATAAGATCATCTCATAAAGTGCTTGATAAATAAGGGCTTTAGAATTCAAAAGTGAGGACTTCGCATTGATTGTTCCTTTAAAAACATAAACCTAAATATCTCCAACGTCCTTGTATTATTTGTGGAAAGATAGTTTTGCTGCTGGAAAAGGATAAAGAACTTCCCTTCAACACGTTAAGAAAGTGTCAATCATTGCAACTGAATTAGAAAGTAAACCAGTCATGCTGTTGGAAAATGTATCACAGTCTTATAATAAAATGCTTAATCAAGCCAAATCAAGTAAAAAAAAACAATAACACACAAAACTCAATCTTCCCTGTCACTGAATTTTTTTTGTAGGTGCAAGGATAGTGTTGAAGCCCAAACTTAAAAAGAAAGCATATGCCTCAATTTATTAAAAGTAAACAACTTATCACCAATACCTGTTTACTGAAGGTTGTTATGTACCTATCAAAATATCACCCCACCCTTTTTCCCCTTTACCCCACGACATTGCTCCTCGACATGATGAATATCCATATCAATAAAGATAGATAGACTAACAAGTATCGCGCATGTCTCTGTTGCAGTGGCATTGGGACTGCGTGAAAGCCACCTCGATCGACCAGAAAGAATTCAGCTACTTAGTCAAGAGAGGCAACTCAGAGGAAACTCTAGGCTACCAGTGTGTGAGGTTCTCTCCCTTGACTCAGAACGTAGTCAGGCAGAGGTTGACTTCTATTACAAAGAACATGGTGAGTTTCAATACCTTTGAAAACTTAGTTTATGGTTTCAAAACCGATTTTTAGTTGAAAACCAAAGTATTATTTTAATCTCTTTAAAAATGAAACACTGCAGTTATGCATCAGCGTATCCAATTTGCTAGTTTATGTAGAAGGTTAATAAATATGGAGAGCTATCCTGAAATGACTGAATTGCTTCCTCTCCGTAACAAAGACGGTTTGTACTGGTCGCCGCATTTAATTATGATCCCAAAGGTGCAACATAATGAGACGTTTAACAAAAGATGGGAGCTTAGCTTTCTCCAGTTGGTTAATGAACTGGACTAACGAGAAGAAGGTCTAGGTTCGAACTTCAACTAGGGCGCCTACTCCACATAAGGTTCGTCTGGGACGAAAAACTAACCATGTATTACATTTAGTGCCGATAGTTCAAATGCGCATGTGCTGAGGATAATATTAGCCCGGCACATGACTGGTTAATTAACACTCTGCCGTTGATCTTCACAGGTGAACTGTAATGACGCTATCTACTCCCTGGATTCCCACGTCCTTGTGGCCAGTGGCAACCTGGAATCCAAGACCTGTCCTCTGATTGGCGGCTACCAAGTGTTGATGCACCTCCCATACAATGCTCCCAGCGACCGGAACTGCCTGGAAAACGCTGCGACCATCAAACCGCATCTCCAGTTCGGGTGCGCGCAGACTGGCTCCTCTCGCGTGCTGGCAAACCTCGGAGCTTACTGCACGCCCGATGCCCTACTCAACTCTTACGCCATGAGAGGCCGGGCCGAGGTGCATCTGGACTGCGTGGAATCCTGGCAGGAAAACACTGGCACCAAGGAACAGTCCACCAACGTGCTGTTAAGAATGGACGACTCAAACTCGACCTTTTGGTGCCTTCATGTACAACGAGTTGCCAACCCGAGCCACTCAGCGGTGTCTTTTGCTGATGAGACTCTGTATAAGTCGTTCCTCACATTTGACGGGCGCTGTGGCCCTCATATGAACGGAGATAACTCCGTGCCAAAGCCAACGACCATGTTTGGACACCTCGCGGCCTTCAGACCCGGCAACGACAGCAAGTGCCAGGAACCGTCCTACCTGAACGGGTGTGAGTCGGAGAAGAGAAAGTGCCAGACTAGCACGGACTGCCCCAAGAGCTGCGGGAGATGCCTGGAGGAGCTGCCATCCTCATTTTGCTCAATCCCTGCCAAATTTCATGGTTCGTGGGAATCGTTCTTCTTTGACCAAGAGGATAAAACCTTGATCAGTACAAACTCAATTAGAACGCCCAAGCAGGGGGAGTTCAAGTGTCTAAATCCCGATGGGACAGAGGGCCATGATCAAGGCGTTTTTTCTCTTGTGCAGAAAGGGGAACATTTAACGTGCATGCCTCACCGCAGTTGTGTTCTCCTAGACACCCCAGCCCCAGGGATTTTAACACACCGAAGGTTTCCACCTATTCGGACAGATACAGGTGAGATTAAATCATGCAGCATGACGGATGAGATTAACCGATTGAGTTATCGAAAAGATTTACCGGAGGTGGTGACCTTAGTGCAGCCAGAAAAGGTTGAGGCTACAGCCTGTGACCAGCTGACGACCAAACACCTGGGCATGGTGAACACGGGCTCCTCGTGCCGCCTCACGCTGCACGAATGCCAGGGTTCTTGCCACACGTTCAACGTGAGCCTGGAGGCGGACAGCTGCGACAACCAGACGGCGGAGGATCTGGGCCTGCTGACCCAGCACACGTGTGTGGCGGTCCTGCCTGTGCCGGACAGGTGGGTGGTGCTCACAAAGTCCCCTCAGACCGAGCAGTACCTGTGCTGGGTCGTGCTCAGCACTGACATCTTTCTCCTGAGCCCCGGTCAGTGCAACGGCCCGCAGATCGAATCAGTCATGGAAGATATCGGGAACGTCCCCAACCCTCTGAAGATGCTCAAGGCGATCTGGCCCCAGGAGCAGAAGGAGCCACAAAAAGACCGGGATGGCGGTGTGGCAATAAAGGCGTCAGTCACAGCTTTAGTTTTGACACTCGCAGTTACCGTGTTTATGACATCATTGTGATAGTAGCGTAATGAAGCTTTTGTGTACATGGATTTGCGTTTTCAAGTACGCTATGACCATAAGGTTCACTGCAGTCGGGAACTTGTTCTAATACAAATAGAACATCTACTCCTTACATCAATCACAGCGCTTCTTTTGGGATTCCTTGCTGGCGCGTCAATAGTTCAATTCTGGTGGTAGTGGTATGGAGATTGTGAAGTACACTTTACTATTACAAAGCCACTCTTGCGCCGGTAGATCAGTCGGCTCCTGCTCTCTGCTGAGGAGATCAAGGACCATAATGGGATACCAAGTGACACCCCTGTCAAAGTATTGAATTCTTCGACAAAGCCTTGAGATGTAAGACTAATTCAAGACTACTGTTATATCCACTCTTATTGGGAGTTTATTCTATTCCAACCAGACAGTCTTCTATTAATTAAAAAAAATACATTTACGTGTATTTACAAAGATTTCGTGACTAGCGAATGTTTAGGGAGCACAATATTGATGTCTTATTGACTGTCTCCTATAGAGTATTGGGTAATTTTTTTTGTAATGGTCAACAATCCGCTTTTTACGCTATAGTTTAACAATGTGAGGTTACAACATTCACACAACAGATTTCGCGGTGGAGATATCAGACGTCATGAGGATGGGTGTTCTTGAAGTGACTCCGTTATCGCGAACCATTTATAAGGGACCTCTGCTAGCTCAGTCGGATAGTGCTCTGGACTGATTACCAAGAGGTCCAAGAACCGAAACTCAGTTGGTACCCCTCTCTCTGTGAATGGCGTAAGGCTACATAAAAATTAATTTCCATTGCGTGCTAGACCAAATGTGGCGTACAGAACGCAACAAACAAGCATGAAGTCTGATTGGAATTTATTTTGTCGTAATAGTTCTTTCTTTCTTTTACAGTGGTAAAATTAAATAGGAGAACATGATAAATACGTGTATGCTGTAATAGACATTTTAATCGATTTGATGATATTGTAACGGAGAAACTAAAAATACATACATGTGTAATATTATTAAGTAAAACATTTCTTTCATCCTCATGTCTTTTTTCCATTTCGCCTTTTTTTTTACTTCATTGATCCCATACTTTGGAACAATAATATGAGAAAGTTAGCGCTATTATCGTTCTATCTATTTACATAATCAAAATTATACCAGCTCAGTGTGCATTGTCACATCGATACCCACAGATACCAATAATATAAGTCTCAGCAGTCGAGCGTGGTTAGTGACAAACAATTGTTCTATGTTCCATCAGTCGAGGGTGTTTGGTGATAAACAATTGTTTTATGTTCCTTCACTCGAGCGTGGTAAATGACAAACTATTGTTCTGTGTTCCACCAGACGACCGAGGTTAGAAATAAAGTATTGTTTTATGTCCCATCAGTCGAGCCTAATTAGTAATAAACTATTGGTCTATGTTCCATTAGTCGAGCCTAGTTAGTGATAAACTATTCGTCTATGTTCCATTAGTCGAGCCTAGTTAGCAATAAACTATTGGTCTATGTTCCATTAGTCGAGCCTAGTTAGTGATAAACTATTCGTCTATGTTCCACAGGTCGAGCGTGGTTAGTGATAAACTATTGTTCTATGTTTTATCAGTCGAGAGTGGTTAGTGATAAACTATTGGTCTATGTTCCATTAGTCGAGCCTAGTTAGTAATAAACTATTGGTCTATGTTCCATTAGTCGAGCCTAGTTAGTGATAAACTATTCGTCCATGTTCTATCAGTCGAGCGTGGTTAGTGACAAACAATTGTTCTATGTTTTATCAGTCAAGAGTGGTTAGTGATGAACTATTTTATTGTTCTATGTCCCATCAGTCGAGAGTGGTTAGTGATAAACGATTGTTCTATGTTTCATCAGTCAAGCGTGGTTAGTGATAAACTATTGTTCTATGTTTCATCTGTCGAGCGTGGTTAGTGATAAACGCTTGTTCTATGTTTCATCTGTCGAGCGTGGTTAGTGATAAACTATTGTTCTATGTTTCATCTGTCGAGCGTGGTTAGTGATAAACGCTTGTTCTATGTTTCATCAGTCGAGAGTGGTTAGTGACAAACTATTGTTCTATGTCCCATCAGTCGAGAGTGGTTAGTGACAAACTATTGTTCTATATCCCATCAGTCGTGCGTGGTTAGTGACAAACTATTGTTCTATGTCCCCCCAGTCGAGAGTGGTGAGTGATAAACTATTGCTCTATGTTTTATCAGTCGAGAGTGGTTAGTGATAAACTATTGTTCTATGTCCCCCCAGTCGAGAGTGGTTAGTGATAAACGATTGTTTTATGTTTTATCAGTCGAGAGTGGTTAGTGATAAACTATTGTTCTATGTTTCATCTGTCGAGCGTGGTTAGTGATAAACTATTGTTCTATGTTTTATCAGTCGAGAGTGGTTAGTGATAAACGATTGTTCTATGTTCCATCAGTCGAGCGTGGTTAGTGAAAAACTATTGTTCTATGTTTTATCAGTCAAGCGTGGTTAGTGATAAACTATTGTTCTATGTTTTATCAGTCCAGAGTGGTTAGTGATGAACAATTGTTCTATGTTCCATCAGTCGAGAGTGGTTAGTGACAAACTATTGTTCTATGTTTTATCAGTCGAGAGTGGTTAGTGATAAACGATTGTTCTATGTTAATGATTAAACGATTGTTCTATGTTTTATTATTTCCACCGCCACCAACCAAGCCACAGGATATGGAGTTTTCACAGAAGCACAAATAGCCCTTTGGAAGAGTTCAAAGAGCATCCATTTTCTTTCCGAAAAAATATACTTGTCTAGGGCAATTTTGCGGCGAGTTTCGGGAAACTTAAGTGTTGTAATTTGATTGTAATTCTCATGTGCGTCAAACAAGCTTATTGTTTTGGCAGTGATGTAAACTGATGCTAAATTCGAAACTTAACTGATGCGAAGTGTCTTTGCTACTTATACTAAGAATACTTCGGAAAGCACACTAACGTGAACCTAATGGTTTAATTATTACAAATTCAACTTGGAGCTATTAAATGTAGATTGGGCAACGAGGAAGAGATGGAAATAGAAAGAGAGAGATAGAGAGAGAGAGAGAGAGAGAGAGAGAGAGAGAGAGAGAGAGAGAGAGAGAGAGAGAGAGAGAGAGAGAGAGAGAGAGAGAGAGAGAGAGAGAGAGAGAGAGAGAGAGAGAGAGAGAGAGAGAGAGAGAGAGGGAAACGAGGAAAAAAGCAATGGGGAATAGAAGGCTTGACCATATTTAATTTCTTTACGCCAATGATTTATATATCAAGCTGAATTGCTGTATAGTTCATGGGCTTGTTCATACCATGTATATTGAATTATTAATGTAAATGTGTATGATTTTTATATTTATCCGTGAAAATGCATTACAAATTTTTTCATGTCTCAAGTTTTAAAATAAATACAAAACAAAGAAATGCAAGCAATGTTTTCTGTTATATTTTTAAACAAAATTAATAAAAAAAACCTTTTATCACTTTATCTCTGTATGTTTTAGGCAATATTTCTAAAGGTTGTAGACATAATTTATTAATGTCTTTAAAACGTCCTCTTGTAAATCGTCAGCACTACCTATATGGCTTTTTTTTAGCAGCAGCAACAACGACAACAACAACAACAACAACAACAACAACAATATATACAACAATAACAACAACAGCAACAGCAACAAACTACTGCTACTACTACCGCTACTACTACTACTACTACTACTACTACTACTACTACTACTACTACTACTACTACTACTACTACTACTACTACTACTACTACTACTACTACTACTACTACTACTACTACTACTACTACTACTACTACTACTACTACTACTGCTACTACTACTACTACTACAACTACATGTACTACTACTACTACGCACACAGAACAGTATTAATTTTTTTGCATTGTTCTAGTCTATGCACAACTAAAAAAGACTACTCTCGGCGCAGAGTTTAGTTATTGCCAATGGAAATGTATAGATCACCGTTACTCTTGTTTTGCAAATATGTTTTCACTTCGATTCGGTGACATGGGCTTCGTTTTATGGACACGGCCTGTTAGCACGAATAAGTAAATTGTAAGTGAATTGTTGATTCCTGCAGTCCCTACGAGAATAAATTATATGCAACCAACTTTTTACTGTTACAACAAGAGTTGCAAATACTGAACATTTTTACATAAGGTATGTCTAAATGTGTGAGGCAGCCTTATGTACTGTCCACATTTTAACGAGAATAATTATTTTTAGGAAGGATTAACAATTGGATGGAAACATCAAGGCACGTTTAATAATTATAAAACGGTCTCCTACAAAACTAAGATGAAAGTGTGGACCAGAACTTTTATTCCCCTCGTATTCTAAAAAGAACTGAAATGATGAGCCTATTTTTCATTTTTGTTTTCAATTAACTCATATGATATTTTTTCCAATAAAATACATGGAATATATAATATATTTTCCACACTATGCATCAAATTACTTTACTTAGATAGGTCAAGGGAATATGCCTGGGATATTTTAGATCGAAAATCTAAATCAAACCTCAAAAGAACTCCCTCACCTCGTGATCCTCAGTTTGCCTTAAAATACATTATGCCATCATGGATAATCGGAAAAATCCAACCCCGAACACGTCAAGTAAGAATAAAATAAGCGAAACTGAAATCAATTCTAAGCACTAGTTTAAAAATAGGGCATTGACTAAATGCCAGCGAAAATTGGCTCAGCTCTCAACTCTTACTCAAACCACAAAAAAAAACATCACGATTTTTTCTGGTCTAACCATGCTAGTCTTTAGTTTCAGTTTCGAATCTTTTCTTGGAAACACGCGCAATCACAATCACGGTTGCTAGAATCTACTGAATTATATCTAGAGAGAGCACTAAAAGTTAGACAACCAAAGAGGTTTGATGAAATTAAAACACACGTTTCAAAGATTTAGATCATTAGAAACAATCTGTTATACCAATAGATTATTACATTCAATACTAAACGAAAACCGCTTATATCTAGGCCTATATCTAAATATTAGATATTAATTCCATACTTTCTAAAGCCTGTGGGAAATTTCTAGCAGAATCAAATAATTATGGCTCAAAATGTTGCAAAGGTAAGTGGACAGTTAATCTTCAGCGGATATAGTTAATGACGATATTTCAAAACGTACTTATCTGTAGAATACTAGACAGACTCACATAATATTATGTGGCTTTCAATACCTTTCTTTAGCCTATATAGATATGTAGACTTAATTAATGAAACTCAGGCTTCTAGATCTAGATCTAATTCCGGTTTCGTTTCTCGGACTTTTCACGCAAAAAGTAACCACGATGCTACTATAACTGCTGCTACTACTACTACTACTACTACTACTACTACTACTACTACTACTACTACTACTACTACTACTACTACTACTACTACTACTACTACTACTACTACTACTACTACTACTACTACTACTACTACTACTACTACTACTACTACTACTACTACTACTACTACTATAATGATTTATTATTATTATTATTATTATTATTTAGCGTTGTTGTTGTATTTTTATTTTTATTACAAATATCATTTTGCACCTTCTACTATATTTGCTGGTTCTGCATTCCAGTGCCACTACTTCCAAAACAAAATTTAAATTTTAAATGGATACAAATGTTTACTTGTTTGTAGGCCATTTCTATGTCAAAGAAAAAGCAATTAATCCCCTTTCCCCCTCTTTTTCTTGTTGTATTTTTATTTTTTATTACAAATAATTATGATTTTGCTCTACTACTATATTTGCTGCTTCTGCATTCCAGTGCCACTACTTCCAAAACAAAATTTAAATATTAAATGGGTACAAATGTTTACTTGTTTGTATGCCATTTCTATGTCAAAGAAAAAGCAATTAATCCCTTTTCCCCCTCTTTTTCTTTTAGGTTGTGTCAATTCTATTGTTTGTATCATTTGGTTTGCAACTTTGGTACTTAATTTCGACTGGTTTCCCTGGACCACATTCAAACAGAATTTGGAAGGGTACAGAGTGCCATTGGGACATTTGCGTCTCAAAAAAGGTTGAAATAGGTAAACATGTATGTCATTTTGTCAAAAGACAAGATCAAAAATCTTTTTACTTCTAAAGTACTGCTTTTAGATGATTTAGGACATGTTGAGAAGTCATTTATTGTGATGTTTAATTTTTTGGCCCGTTACCCTATCTTTTAGACGAGATAGTTAAAAAGGCTATTAGTACTTTATTTTGAATGTGCAATTACACTTAATTAACAGATTCTAAAGTAATTTTTCGGTCGTAGTCAGTATAATGGGAACGGCTGATATACTCACTCTGTCTCTTTTACAATGTCAGCGTGTAACATTTGTCGGAATTCTGTGGGAGAAAGCCTGATTGCTAACGATTGATATTAGTATGTACCATTCAAAAAGTTCAACTGATATGTTACAGTGCGGTGTATTATGTACTAAAATGTATTTGTCTAAGGGTATAACTGATGTGTGTATCAAAATCTTAAAATTGTGTAAGTCCCTGTGAATGGTGCAACTAATTATCTCGTACGTATTACTAATGTGTATCTTCTAATTCAGTTTGGCTGTTGTGCATCGTCTAATGAGTATTGATAACTAATCTGTATGTCTTTAACAGAGGAGAAATGCATACATATGTACGAGCTATTTGTGCATCGTCTAATGAGTATTGATAACTAATCTGTATGTCTTTAACAGAGGAGAAATACATACATATGTACGAGCTACCTCTTAACGGATCATGACTGTGATCTGTATATTATCGATATACAGTAACTAATATGTCTCTTTCAAACAGTGAACTGACCTGTAATATGTACCTCTCATACGGACGGTGTAACAAATCCATATCTCCCTTACGGTGTATCTAATAAGTATATTTGATGCGCTGTTACTAATCTGTACCCCTCATACGATGTGACTAATTTGTATCTCTCATACGGTGTTACTAATCTGTATACGGTGTGACTAATCTGTATCTCTGATACGGTGTTACTAATCTGTATCTCCTATACAGTGCTACTTATCTGCATCTTTCATACGGAGTTACTAATACTTATCTGCATATTTCATACGGAGTTACTAATCTGTATCTCTCATACGGTGTGATCAATCTGTATCTCTCATACGGACGGTGTTACTATTCTGTATCTCTTATAAAGTGTTACTATTCTGTATCTCTCATGCGGTGTTACTAATCTGTGTCTCTCATACGGTGTTACTATTCTGTATCTCTCATACGTGTGACTAATCTGTATCTCTCATACGGTGTTACTATTCTGTATCTCTCATACGGTGTTACTAATCTGTATCTCTCATACGGTGTTACTAATCTGTATCTCTCATACGGTGTTACTATTCTGTATCTCCCATATGATTTTACTATTCTGTATCTCTCATACAGTGTTACTATTCTGTATCTCTCATACTGTGGGACTAACCTGTATCTCTCATACTGTGTGACTAATCTGTATCTCTCATACTGTGTGACTAATCTGTATCTCTCATAATGTGTGACTAATCTGTATCTCTCATACGTTGTGACTAATCTCTCATATGGTTTGACTAATCTCTCATACGGTGTTATTAATTTGTATCTCTCATAAGGTGTTACTAATCTGTATCTCTAATACGGTGTTACTAATTTGTATCTCTCATACGGTGTTGCTTATCTGTATACATGTATCTCATACGGTGTTGTTTCTCTGTATACATGTATCTCATACGGTGTGACTAATCTGTACCTTGCTGTTCCAGGACAAGACTGGCGTTATGTGGCTCCAGTATGGGTCGGATTTATGCTGGAAGGCGTTTCCCTGCTCATGGCTCTCCATGTTATATTTTGTGACGAGACCCAAATAAAGACTCTTTGCACAGAGGTGCTCATCGCATTGTTTTCATTCGTCTCAGGTAAACAAAACCAAAAAACAAACTTAAAAAAATAAAAGTAAAAGACTTTCAGTTTCACATAAGCTGTATTCAAACATTATTTTTAATATAATCCCTATCTCAATGACTTAGTTTGTCTTTAATTTATTCTGGCGTCTTGTATTCATTGTCTCTTTCTCTCTTTCTTTCTTTCTCTCTCTCTCTCTCTCTCTCTCTCTTTCTCTCTTTCTTTCTTTCTCTCTCTCTTTTCTTTCTATTCTTTTTTCTGTCCCTTCTCCTCTTTCACTCTCCCTAAAACATGTGGGGATTAGAGGATTTTAATTGTGATAATTGTAAACTGTGTATATAATCCATGTATGAAATTTATGTTATGACACTGATTTAAATGTTTGTACTATCATACCCCTCTCCTCTTTCTCTCCTCTCTCTGTCTCTGTCTGTCTGTCTGTCTCTGTCTCTGTCTCTGTATCTGTCTCTCTCTCTGTCTCTCTCTCATTCTCTCTCTCTCTCGTCCTCCCTCCCCCCCCCCTCTCTCACAAAACCCGATATCCAGCATCCTCGTTCAGCATTGAGCTGATTATCCTGTACTTCTGGTCCGAGGAGCCAGCGGACGGAGCTATGCGCTCTGATGAGAGCCATGTCATGTTCGTTGTGGACTTTTTCCTGGACTTCGTCTCCTTTCTATTGATGATTTACAAGGTCTGTACCCTCTGCTGCTGCGACGATCAAGACATCCCTTACAAGAGACTCTGGCAAAACGTTTAATAATAGGATATTAATATGATTCTGTAAATTCATAATTCATTCATTATATTTGGAATGATATTTGACAAAGATACGTGCCTTTCAGTTGGAAAACAGGGGTTCTTTGTAACAGTAATGTAAAATGTATGTTTAAGACACCCACATAGCTAATATGAACTAATACGATGTTCTATATTTATCTCTTTAATATTTCCTCCACACTTTAGCTTTGATCATCATATTAATGTCATTAATTTTTAGTGAGACAAAGCCAAAAACAATGGCTCATGGTTAGGATGTAAAGGGTGCCCCATGTGGTCTAATATTCATCCATTATATTCGATGTTGCAGTTATTAACTCATGCCAAGTCAGCGAAGATTGACTTACTTTGACATTTACATAAATATCACATATCTACACGCTGGAAAGATTGTTTAAATTTACATATTGACGCCTTGAGGTTAGGAAGCTAATGATCCAAACAATCATATATAGGTTGAAAATAATCTTTTGCAATTGCCATATCACCAGGTGTGGTTGGATGGTATTGAAAGCTAACGAAAAATATATAATGAATATTCTACAATAATTTCAAGGAACATCAATATGTTTTTACACGTTATGTATAAGTACAAGTATGCCATCTTTAACATTTATTTTCACTCCATCAGCATGGCATCTTGAAAAGCAGAGAAGCACTACTTAAGCTCCTTCACAATTATCTTTTCTAAACATTTTATGACCACTGAAGTTAAGACAACCAGCCTAAGATCATTTAATTCTTTTATGGTGGATTTTTTAAGACACATGAATTATTTCATATGTTTTCCAAATCGGTAACAAGATGTGTTACGTTTACATATAGACCGATTAAACAAAAATGTGCCAATTGGGCTGAGCTGCATAGAACAATATTGAAAACTCCAACATTTCAAACCATCAGGCCGACCTAATTTCCTTTCTTTTCTTTCAAATGTGATTTTCTTGAATTATGATACATGTTTATACTGATTAAATAAAAATAATCTAGTCAAATAATTTAGATTTGTAATATTTTTGGATTTAAACATGATTATCAATAATATGGTGATACTCATGTCAGTAACGTTTCTGTTTTGGTTTTTGTACATTCTCTAAAACATGGCAATAAAAAATCCTGACTTTATGTGCTTCCTTTCCATTATTTTAGAAACAACCATCTTTAAATTTGAATGATACAAAGTTACGTTTTTATTGAGACCAGTCACGGTGAATGTGTTGAGAAGTATAAAAATGTAATTATGAATGAGTCGTACTTTAAAATGGAATTGCTCTAAAGTAAAAGGTATTGCAGCCAAAAAGTATAGGTGTTGATCTAAGCATAATTCACTTGTGAGGAGCGTGGTAGCGCTGGGGTTAGAGCGTCGGCTTCCATAGCAGCAGGTTCTGATTCGAGCCCTGCTGTGGAGGTCGAGTTTTATTTTCAAACTGGTTTCTCCTGTGTACGTATGACGTGGCTTGCTTAGTACCGGGTGTTCCGTTCTGGAATTTTTCACATTCTGATATTCTGACACAAAAAAGCAATCAGCAATAGAAACTGGGTACTTGATTTGCACTATAGCTACTCTCTCTCTCTCTCTCTCTCTCTCTCTCTCTCTCTCTCTCTCTCTCTCTCTCTCTCTCTCTCTCTCCTTCGTTCTCATTCTATTTACTCTTCTTCGTCCCCGCTTATAAATCCGTTGTTTAATTTTAAAGAGTTTCGTGTCAGCCCCTCCACAGTCTTCCCACAGGTTCCCCTCCTCTTTTCCCCTCTTCAAGTATGTCCCTCCACACACACACACACACACACACACACACCCTTTCCTCTTGTAATGCTAGGGGGCATAACTCACAATATCCTTCTAGGTGAGGAAGGCATACATTATTATTTGCCCATTGAAGAAAACTATTTTAATGAAAATGCCGCGTAAACTAGCTCTCCTTCACTTTGTCAGTTTCCCTTTTATATGTCATTCACTTCCTGGAAACGTCTTTCTGTATTTTCTTTGTTCCTCTCTTTCATTATATCTCTCTTTTTCTCTCTGTCTCTGTGTCTCTCTCACTCTCTATCTCAATCACCCTCTCTTTTTTACTCTTTCTCTCCTCGCTTGTTTCACATTTCTGTATTAATAAAGTTGTTGTATTGAAATTACGGAATTCGATGTTACTTCATACGACACTAAAACGTTATAAGTTTACTTTAAATGAGATAGGCATAAAGAAGCTAGTGTGATTGTGATATCCACAGACTTTTGTCATCACTGCAAGCCAATTTTTCCGTTGATCTTTTAAATGGGTACAACTGCGTCTGAGTGACGACAAATTTAGTTCTTTTGGCATTGATGATGATGATGATGATGATGATGATGATGATGATGATGATGGTGATGATGATGATGATCATGATAATAATAATAATAATACAAATAGTAATTATAACAATAGTAATAGTAAT
>RQTK01000032.1:342767-352958 GCA_003991915.1 Elysia chlorotica | reverse complement strand
GTGATTAATGTCAATTAATATGTGAGCCAGAGTTTGTATTGTTCTCGAATCCTTTCGGATAAGCTAGAGATTTCTAGATAAACCTTGTTTATATGCGAGTGGAGCGTTCTTGCGTTTCGTTTTTTAACCCTCCCACAGGGTGGTTATTAATAAAGTTTAATTATTACGTTTCTACAAAGTGTTTCTAGTCTACGTAAATTATATTTAACAAATGGAACTGAAAAAGGGATGCGCTTTATCGAGTCAACCCCGCACATACTAAACTAAACAATTATTTTTTGTTGTCTGATTAAAAAAAGAAACACACTCTCTCTCTCTCTCTCTCTCTCTCTCTCTCTCTCTCTCTCTCTCTCTCTCTGTCTTTCTCACTCTCTCAAACACTCGGCTGACTGGCAGAAGGTCCGGGGTTCAAATCTCAGCTCCGTTTTCCTGTGGGATTTGTCGAAGTTGACATGTTTAGAGGACGTGCAGTCCTACACTGGCAAATACGCAGATTATGTAAAACTCTGAAGAAAAAAAATCAAAATGCGCATATTTTCTACATAAAAAAATAGGATTTATAGATCTAAATGTAATTTATACATATTATTATAATGTATAATATTGCAGCAATTAGTAATGCGAATATATACACACACACTTAATACACCATAAGAGGTGATTTCATGATTAATTCATCCAGCATAAGGTATACATCACATGAAATAATAGGGTAATGCAACAATGCAATTTGCACCACCTCAGATCATTGGTTAGAACCTGTCTTTGTATGGACATTTTCGTCTGCATTAATTAGTAGGTGTTGTTCCTGTTTTTGTTTATTATTAAATAGATCTATGCCGTTAAAGTAGAAATCACCATATATAAAATGCAATTACATTTCTCTAACTCGTATGACACCTTCATGTAAAATTTTCTATGAAGATATTACGATTTATCATTAATAACCTTTAAATTACTGATTATATTATGTATATTATGTTCTTACTTTTTTTTAAACAAAGCTGGTTCATTTTATTTTAATTTATAAGACTGATCTGTAGATTAGGTGAAAAGTTCACGCGGTGCCTTTGCAAAAAGGGTGTGAGCCTTGTCTTGCTGAACCGTGACTTGGTGTGTTGTGTTAGTGCTAAGGTAACGTTCTAAGTAAAAAAAAAAATGTTGGTAACAGTATTTACCTTGGTTCTTCTCAAATATTGTTCGAACCCACTGAACATTTACATTTAAATATCTTCATGTAACAATACAGTTTAGTTACTGTGTATCCTTTAATTATTACATGAATCGATGAATTTCTAGTCTTTTTTTAACTGGAAAAATGAGTCATTGACGATAGAAAATGAAAAACAACAGCTTGGGTGAAACAGTAATTGGACAGACCGCATTGTTCATAACTTTGTAATTATTGTATATTTAATACAATGTAACTACGTGGTAAACGTTTATCTATGCGTTAGTTGCTGATGTTGAGCATTAATTAGATAATAAATCAAACATCGGAAACAAAATATCAAGCTGAACTGACCCGAGACGTCAGAAGTGACTACATGCCCGCAATACAAACGTGCCAGAGAGTAGCGAAATAATGAGATCTGCGCGTTGAGATAATTACGGTGGTTACTTCCTTTAAACCTCAGTAAAGACGCTGTCTGAAGATTGGTCAACAGCCTTAATTTAAAAAAAATAAATAAAAATAACGTTAGTATGCGTAACGCTAACTCCCCGTATCAATAGCAATGTGGGCTCTTTTTGTGGAACATGTCACTAAATAAAATATAGTCATACTGCAAAGCTCGCTCAAGACATACACACGACCGTGCTCTGTCTTTGGACAGCGCATAAACCTTTGAGATTATTCTAAGGAACCGTCCGCGCTACTATAACCTGGTTGCTGCGTTGAGGGTTAAGAAAAGAAAATACTGCAAAGCTTGCACACAAAACCAAGTTCGTCAAAATGTCAGTGCTAGTTTGAGCCTGAAATAAGTGTCCATTCATCTTGATCTTGAAGGCTTGGATTTCAAGCTGTAATCATAAGGCTTACTTAGTTTTGACAACCAGATCTGGGTGTAGATTCAAGTTTTGTATGCTGAGGAAATTCGAGATTAAAAGCAGCACAAGGCAAAACAAATGAATGAATTTAAATTTAAAAGATTAGTCTATAAATGAGCTAACAACCAAACTGAAACCCCACAGAAAAATTTATCGAACCCCAACTGTGCAAACAGCTGAGCTTTTATTCGTGCGCTGCTGAAAGTAGTTTTCTAGATTGACCTGTCCGCTGCTCTTGTTACCTGCCACCTATCAAAGAAACATTTTTTAAACAGACGACGACGACCTTTTTTGTTCCGTCATTGGCAGCTTGCTTTCATCCCCATGACTTTCAAAAATGTTGTGTCTATCGCACTGTGAAACTCTTTCTAATAATGTCCACTATAGTTTGTCTTTCTTAAAATCCTCTATACCTGGCCCACGATTATTTCTTTTGATTGTCCATGTATTTTCTATTTTGCGTGCTGCGTTTTTTCCACTGGTATTTGCTAACGCCGTGTAACATTAGGATCATGCAAGTTTTGTTTAATCTTTACGAGAATTATCTTGTTTCACATTTCAGTGTATGTTTAATCCAAAAATATTTCATTTCAATATTTTTTTACTACAAATTTTTTTCGTACTCTATGGTATATTATTTTGTATTGATTGTTTTCTTTATTCAAAATTATTTGTTTGCTTAACCAAAACAAAGAAAACATTTCCCTCCATGTTCTCAATTTGAAGAAATTTTCTGTTCTAATTTTTTTGGTGATAAAATTAATACATTTCTTATTTAATTCTTTCTACATTTTTATTCAGGAGGTTATGAAACGACCCATGAGTTTCATTTGATCTTTCTGATGAGCCGAGACCAACTTATTTTTCTCCCACCATTTTTTCTCTTTTTGCCACCACAACCAATAACAAGTATTCAAATGCATTGATTAGTTTTCTCTCCCATCTACGCAGAAGAAGCACAAGGGCCTTGGTGGGTGAATTAAAGACAAACTTGGATAAATCTAATACTTAAAAACATTGATAAAAAAAGCATTGAATTGATAAATATATTTATGGTTTGAAGAAATTATTCTTGTTTGAAACATCCCTGGGGTTTCTAATATTAATGCTAATTTTATTTTCTTCTTCGTTATTATGCCCTGACGACTATGTAAATCGTGTGCTGTAAGGGCGAGCTTTATTTCTGTCGTAAATGTGCTGACATTGGACCGTGTTAACTGAAATCTACTAAAATCGCCTTACTATCGATCTCCACTTTCAATGTGTAGTTTGTACTGACTTATTACGAGCTTGTTAAAAACAATATCGATGTAAACTGTCCTATATGAGTGCGCACTATATCACGTAAAAATGGAAGGCTTGACTGCGATTTTACTTGTTAAAGTTGTTTTGTGAATGTAGCTGTAGGGATGGGTGCTTAAAACTTGAATTTAATTTTCAAAGTGGCCTTAAAGCTAAACGTGTTTTGTCAAATTATTCTGCCACGCATATGCCCTTAGCTATTTAGGCGTTCTGTCAAAGTATGTATTTTTACATTTGATAACGATTCTACAGCAACATACCTTTGCGGTGATGTTTATTTTTTAAAGTTTTTACAAACATCATTTGGTATAAGACCACATTAATACCCTTTTTAACTATTTACAAAAAAAATCCTGAAATGTTTTTAAAAAGCTAAATCACGTGTTTTTTCTCAGATTGTAGTTTTCACCTCAAAGCTGTTTTCTCACAGTAGGGCAGAGTAGTGGCATTTAAAAAATCCAATTATGAGATCAAAAGTTATAAAAAAAATTTTCATTGTTTCGAAGTGGTGCAGGGGAAGTAGGTTCAACGCGATTCGAGTATGGCAAATGCTAATTATATATAGTCCATGTTGACGCTTACTACAAATTTCTGTTTAATTCGGTACCCTGGTGCTGATATCATAAGAAAAGATTCGTATCCAGTATATCTAATTACCCTGTTGAATGTACTGATGATTTATTTATTTTTTTCACTTCTCTTACTTGAAACTTGGCAAGGTCATATTTAATGCAAGCCTAAATTGCCTATTCCTGAAAAGGCCTGCGATGGATGCAGAATACAGAATAGAGACTGAATAAAGAAAAAAACTTGATCAATCTCAACGGGGGACTGTTTCCATTGCTTCACAGACACCTACATAATGTGATATTTATATACATTATACATTTAATTAACTACTTTCCCTTAGTACAACAATACAAATAAATGTAAACAGTATAAAAAAAGGGCATAGTATTAAACTTTCGAAACATATATAATGAAATAGTAAATGGTGAGTGAATAATTATTTATAAGTAACTCTGAATAGGGTTCGCTATGAAATGAACACCATAAGGTAAATGCAAATCAGCCCATACAACCACTATCTTGGCCACAGGTTATCTCTCTACAGTCATGCGGTAGCCTTGGGGTAGAACATCGGCTTCCGACGCATAAGGTCCAAGTTTGAATTCTGGCGAATGCGCTCCCTACTGGTTGGGTCGGTGTCAGTTTAATGTGACCGGCTGTGACAGGAGTCATGGTATCACCGTCATGTGGCAGCACACTATCACTTAAAAACAAAGACAACTGACTCAGGAATAATCTAGAAACTAGACCTGAATTATTAGACCAAGAAGTATGACTCCACTGTATCATAAGGGAAATTTGATTGTGGAAGATCTAGATATAGATTAGATCTATTACGATGGCAGATTGTAAAAAGAGACGTCGTTTAAGACGATCCAGATACTTAGCAGCAACACTCAATCAAAATCAAATTCCCCCAACCACACAATCACAAACATCACTTGATTAACCATTCATATCTAAGTTTACTGACACTGGTCGAAATATAGATCTAGATCTACGACAAAGTGAAAACAGACATAGCTCTAGATCTTCACAACGTAGACAAAGTTTAAGATATGCTACATCACCACGAAAAGAAGATAAAGCCACTCGAATTAGATCTAGATCTACATCACCACTAACGCCTCCACCTGACACCAGTCAGGTAGATTCTACAGTTACACTGCAAATTGCCCCAAACAATGACAATACAGCACTTGATCAACCATTTTCCAACATAACACCAACGCCAACATGGGTATTGGTTTAAACTTTTAATCCCGCGAATTCGCGGGCCTTCAACTATTTTAAAACAAATCAAAACAACTAAGGCCAAGTACGAATTCACCGAGAATTACTGAAAGAAGTTACAAAACAAAATAATTGTTTATAGTACACCTAAAAGACACACTCACCAGAAATAATTATAATAATAGTAATTGATCATTTTGGTCTGCGTGCGTGTGTCAAGAAAGGTAACAATTGCATCATTTGTGTTCCTTAAACGTCATAACTAAGCTAAGATGTTTGGACTTAATATTGGACAGGTCGGCTCTGTCCAATACTTTGATGGCACTGGGCACTGGTCAGCCCCATGCGTTTCCTGACCAAACTGACGTCATCGTGAGGGAGTAATGCGAAATGGTACGACCTATTCTATTCCTTTTTATGAGGATACAAAGCGCGCCAACGGGGATAAAAACTGGCATTTTGACGTTTCTACTCTTGCAAAACATTATCTTCAAAGTAGAATTACATTTTTTTTTCGTGAAATCAATCTCTTGTGAGAAAATGCCTATGGTATAATTGTATTTTTAATTTGGAAAGAAGACTAAATTCCGGATTTAGATATAATTTATGTTTTGGAAACATGCTCTATAAGACACATACATACTTAAAAACATATTTACAGGACGTGTGTCTGTATGCAGTGGTATGCGTGTTCTGTATATGCCTGAAGAGGTGTGTGTTTTTAAATAAGAATTATGTACGTTTGGCAGTGTATAATTTCAACAATTTTACATGTGAATGTAAAACGCTTATTTCATTTTATTATCACTACAATTATTTTTTTTAAATCTCATACATGTGCAACTGGTGTTGTGATATTAAATCAAATTTATTATTGTACGACCAAGAAAAACCCTTTGGGACAATAAAGGCTTACCTTATCTTATCTTATCTTATATTACCTTATCTACCACATAGGTAATTCAAAGCTCCTGTAGCTTCGGTAGCCTTACAAATTCAATTTAACGGATGCATAGCTAAAATTATTTTACAGTATTATAAGGTATGCCTTGTCAGATAGTACAAAATATGATTCAATTTTTATCCCCATCCGCCCCCAAAGTAAAAAAAACTAAAAAAATAAATAAATAAATAAACAAAATTAACAGACAACAGAATGCATCAAAACAGAAACAAAAAGAAGAAACCAAGCAAAACAAAATTGAAATTAAAACAACAACAACAACAACAACAACAACAACAACACACCCTAAAACAAAGTCGAGGGAAACAATGCAACCTTTGTAATTTTTCTTTAACATGCATGAGAATGAAAGACGATAATTACATAAAGACGGAATTTGTAAAGTGATTGGTTTTTAAAAAAAGTGTTTTTTTAAGGTGCTTGATCTTAATGGCAAGAAAAAAAAAACCAAAACAGTCAGGCGTTTTTGTTTTGTCGCATTGATTCCTTTTTCACAATATCTGTAGAACCTTTTGATTTACCATTGTATTTTTATGAGAAACCGTACGAGACGTGAAATTAAAACGTGTCAAAGTTGATCCTGGCAACTTCAAGAAAGAAGAAAGTGTGGGCGTGGCAAACTTTTTTTTTTATAAGTCTAAAGTGAAATATCATGTGCACTTATTCATCGACAAGTACATGTATTCCAGTTGCTGGCGAGCTGAAATCATTAGCGATCGAAAAATAAAGTACAGTTGTCATCAAGGCCATTTTAAGCTATTGCAAAATAACCTACCTAATAGATAACAAAATTTTTTAAAAAAGATTCAACATTTTACTGTCTAACTTGGCCCTGCTGGTTATGCAAATACTCAATTCTCTCCTTGAACCTGCATCATAATGCTCCATGGTCCAACCAATAAAGAAAAACTGAAAGAGAAACAACAACCAACGATTGCTAGTAATAGAATAGAGCATACTGAATAGCTGCGCTGCGATAATGTCTATTCAAATATAATTATACAATGCTCAAAAGTTTAAATGCCATTAGTAGTGTTGTCGTATGCACATGGGTCTGTGTTTGTGTTTTTGGATAATGAATACTTGAAACAGATGAAAGCTAATGTGTTTCATTTTGTTTCGCAATTGTTGTATATCTTGTATTATTGTGCTATGAAAGTTTTCACCAAGCCCCACGATGGTATTCAGATTAAAATAAGTGCACACTATAATTTATTGATTGATCAAATGAAGTAAAAAACCTTTAAAGAGACAATAATGCCGCTGGTTTCTTTTTCATGTTGATAACTTTAACGTTGTCTAACCTCCCCATAACTCCCCCCCCCCCCCTCCCCCCTTTCTTTCTTGTGCTTTCTGTCAAAAATGCGGCTCAGTCATTAAGGAACAGAACGCTAACCGCAATGCTGTAGCACCTATTTAGCATTTAGTAACAGAGAGTGAAATTGTGTGACGGTCAAAAGGTCAGCATTGTTGAAGTCAATGACTCAAGAGCGGATGTTTACTGGTTGGCATCTACTAATGGTCCAGATGGGACGTAATTAAAGACATTAATTCCGCATGGAGCGCAACCATTCCATGATAAGTGTGACTAATTTTTGGTAAATCAGCTAAATTTCAGTCTCCACACAATGTTCATGGGTTCGCGTTGTTCAACGTTTTGTTCAATCCAATGTATGGCTTGCACCCAATATCTATGAGTTCTCCTAAAAATTCGCTTTGAAGTACGATAAATAATATTATGTGCTTCATTATCCATCTTTGTTAAAAGAGATGTTAAATTCAAACTCATAAATATAATAATTCTGGAATTGGTGCTGAACCGAATTTACCCCGTTGCTTCCATGACTTTGGGTTGACACTCACTCTGAAGATCAGCGTGCTGGTAGAGGATACAGCAGCCCTGCCTGTCATCAGGATCGAGACGCACGAGCTACAAGTTGCTCGCCTCTTTGTTTCTCTCGGCTGCACCATCACTGACAACCCTCCTGGGCACTGAGCTTGACAAGAATAGTATGCAAGCAGCCACAATACCCGCACGCCTCACGATCATTGTGTAGACAAACCCTACTCTGACCGTCAAGACCAAGATGGCAGTCTACAACTCCTGCATATCAGAACGCTTGTCTATGACAGCGAGCCACGGACTACATATGCGAGACAGGAGATATGAATCAATACTTTCCTCTTGAGAACCATCCGCCATGTTCCGGGCATATCGTGGCAGAAGGAAGTTGCCATTAACAAGGTCATGACACGGTCTTCGCGGTACAGCTTAAGTATACACATCCTTCATCGACTACGCTGGCTTGGCCATGTGCACAGCATGGAGGATGATCAAATACCAACAAACATCCTCTATGGAGAGCTCGCAACTGGGCGATGTAACAACTGCCCACGTTCGAGCTTCAAAGATGTCTGCAAGAATGGTAATGGATCTCTTGACATCAACACAGAATCCTTGTATGGACTCACAAATGATCGATCAAGATGGAGATCCCTGCATAAGCATCTCAAACCAGGGGAAGAGAAGCTGTCGAAGGAAGCGGTGACCAAATAAGCGCGCAGGAGAAGCGCAACTACCCCATGTAGATCAGCGACAATTTAGATAATTATGTGACCACTGCGACGAAGACTGTCTCTTCCGTGGCATTGGTCTCTACAGCCACATAGACGCTGTCTCTTGATGATATGATTATTATTTTTAGGTCAAATTTGATTGTCTGTTTTTTTTTTTTAATTTTTGTTGCAAAGATGAGACGTATCGTATGTGTAGAATAATTTGTAAAGAAATCTGCTTGTTGATAACCGCACAATATTATTATGGCACAAAAAAAAAATATTGGCTACTCAAATATGGGCAAAAAATTATAATTATTTTCTATATTTCTTTTTCAAACACACAATTTAAGAAATTCCTACATAAAAAAAAAGGAATGCCCCAAAATTAAAGTAATCGTATCTGCGTAAAGTAACATAAACATCCTGACATTAAATACAACTTAAGTGCCTTGGGGGCGACCACCATATATTTACAACTTAAATATAGCATTAGCATGAAGTAAGAGCTTAAATGCCGCAGTAAAAAAATATAAAAATAAGGGACAACTTGACATCAAACACAAGACTAAAGAACCATAAATAAAATAAATCTGTAATACACTTAAGCACCATAAAATATAATACAGGCTAAATAACAGGAGAGGAAGATTTTTGCAGTTATTGATCCTAAGTCAAGAATAAATATAATTAAACACTCAGTGTGTTAAACACAAATCGAGATAGGAATGCGTGTGTTTCTGTTATAGTCGATAAGCTATCTTCATAAACATGATATTCCTGTCATTTTTTTATTTAGCAAGTTTAATGTTTTCAGCTATAAGGGTTTGCTGTGGGAATCTCTGTCCAAATTTGTGGCCACGCAATGTGTTTCTTATCTCCATTAACCAACTTTGGCATCGTGGTAAACGAAAGAAATTCACAGTTTGACGAGAGAGAGAGATAGAGAGAGATAGAAAGAGAGAGAGAGAGAGAGAGAGAGAGAGAGAGAGAGAGACAGAGAGAGAAAGAGAGGATTGGTTTGGTTTAACGTCCAATGTCAGCACTATATACGCAATATTGTTGACGGACCCGAAAACTGACGTCTGACGTCTTACACACGAGACAAGACGGGGATACCGTGCCTCATCCAGTTGCCGGACAGACCGACAGACAGACAGACAGACAGACAGACAGACAGACAGACTGACAGACAGACAGACAGACAGACAGACAGACAGACAGACAGACAGACAGACAGACAGACAGGCAGACAGACAAGGAATAAGAGGGAGAGAGAGACAGATAAAGTTGTCTTGAATAATAACGGCATTATTACACCTAGTGCAAAATAAAACATAATAATAAAATGAAATTTTAAAAAAAATCTCAAAAATGTCTATTTTTATTTATGAATTCATTACTTGTCAACTTTATTTGAGCTTCAGTTCTGTCTTGAAATATGTAAGAGTTACTTGTTTATCCTTATGTGTTAATCTTTGATTGTCTGTCTGTCCCGGCCCCCTCCCACCACCCCC
>RQTK01000032.1:317770-337111 GCA_003991915.1 Elysia chlorotica | reverse complement strand
TACTACTACTACTACTACTACTACTACTACTACTACTACTACTACTACTACTACTACTACTACTACTACTACTATTACTGCTGCTGCTACTACAACTTTTGTTGATGTTGTTGTTGAGTTGATTTAACGTCCAACATCAGCACTATATAGACTATATTGTGTACGGGCTCCAAGACTGACGTCTGACAATTTTATGTGCTGCCACACACGGGACAGGGTGGGGTTACCATGACTCCTCTCTCAGTTGGTCACATTAAACTGACACCTACCGAACCAGTAGGGAGCGAAATCGCCAGGGCTGGAACCTGGACCTTTTGCGTCGGAAGCCAATGTTCTACCCCGGGGCCACCGCCCCCTCTACTACAACTACTACTACTACTACTACTACTACTACTACTACTACTACTACTACTACTACTACTACTACTAACTACTACTACTACTACTACTACTATTACTCTCTCATGTGTCTAGTCTGTCCTCTAATCCCAATATGGCGCCGGCTCATGGCGACGTGTTGAGTCGGGCTCTGAAGATTGTATTGTTACTTTTCGTTTTTATATCTTGTGCAAAGTGTATCTTTCTACCGTATTCAAGGGAACAACTTATTGCTTTGATTCCTTCCAATTTGGACAATCCGTTTACATTTAATCGTGTTAATGGTGATATATTTCAAGACTGTATTTCTGGACTTGATTGTACTACTACTAGTAAACAAAGTGTTCAACATGGCCGCCGTAAGCGTTCAAACACCCGTCATAAACGAGGTAAGAGGGCCGGATTACTTGTTAAAGCAAGAAAGCAGATTCAGAAAGGACACACTCCTCTACCAAGCATTATATTGTCAAATGTAAATAGACTTTATAACAAGACTGACGAATTATTTGCTCGAATTCAAAACAATGCGGACTTTGAAAACTGCCAGGTCTTTTGCCTCACAGAAACATGGCTTACTTCATCACACGTTGATGACCTTATTAAACCAGCTAACTTCTCAGTGTACAGATGTGATAGAGATAGTGTTGTGACAAATAAAGACAAAGGAGGTGGAGTTTGCTTTTTGGTGAATTTTTCACCACTTTAAAGCTTAGATTTTGGGCTTTTCAGTAGTATCAATATGTCAAAATGTATAAATGCCGCAAAACGTCTCATTTTGTGACGTCGATATAATTATTATATATATATATTTCTTTAAAAAAAAACAGTATTTGCTGATATGTACCATAAATAATATTTGATTACCGCAAGGAAATCTAGATATCTCTTCTTTTTTTTTTACAAACGTATACAAATACTTATAGTTGCCTTCAGGACAGCTATCTTTTTTGGTTCGGTAACTATTTAAAATAGTTGTAATCAGTTATATTTAATAAAAAAAAAAATAGAGATGTAGGAAAAATGTAATACTACAAAAGGTGATAAATAAAACTTTGTGAGGCGCACAAATAGGTGCACGGCTTTTCACAGGTTTGTTTGGGGGTTCCTTTGAAAGGTCTTATAGCTTAGAGTAAAACGGGTGCCTTCTAACCAGAAGGTTGCGGATTAAATCCCGGATCAGGCCAGCTCGGTTTTTATTTACTGTTTTGATCGATGCCAGTATAACTGATCGGCCTCTCGCGTTGGGATCTTGTCACCGTAAGGATATTTATTGAGAACCTCTATGTCCGTCTCTTTCATTTCCTTTCACTATCTCTCTATCCCCTTCTCTGTCTGTCTGTCTGTCTGTCTGTCTGTCTGTCTGTCTGTCTCTCTCTCTCTCTCTCTGTCTCTCTTTCTCTCTCTATCTATCTTATCCTCTATATATATCTCTCTATCTACTATCTATCTATCTATCTATCTATCCATCTATCTATTTATCTATCTACCTATCTATCTATATCTCTTTCTCTATGTCTCCCTACTGTCTCTCTCTCTCTCTTTGTCTGTCTCTCTCTCTCTCTCTCTCTCTCTCTCTCTCTCTCTTTCTCTATGTCCCTCTTTCGCTCTCCTTATATCTTAGCCTCTTCATCTTTATTTGCTTAGTCTATTGGAAGTAGCACGATGTAACCTCAGTCCAGTTAAACAATGGAAAATATTCCCCACTAGTATTATAGTCTTATAGGAAATAGCGTCTCATGCCTTAACTAAATTTTGGGTAAAAAGGTAACGAACAAAATGTGATTCCTTTCCACATCCAATAGGTAGACTCTAGCATACACTGGAAACTGTATACATAACGATTTAGTGCGTCATAAATAATCTTGTAGGCAACATTGTGTTTAGCTTCAGTTTCTAGAATTGCTAAATCGCTTTAGACAGTACATTTTTTTAAAGTTAGGCCCAGGCAAATTTCACGGGAAATAACAATCGTTAGGTTTAAAAAATCTCTTTGTCGCACAAATCCTCTCCGAATCCGTGCGACAAGAAGTTTTGTAACATTATAATTTTTGCCCACTTTCCCTGTTCAGGTTAGCCAAATCTCTCGGCTCTATCGAACTTAAAAAAACATTCAGTATTGTCTTTAGCTTGTCCAATAAAAAGGGGGTGTCATTAGTGTCAACATGTTTCTTACAGGAGATGGCCATAGCCCAGTGCCTTTACTATACCTGCTCTGTTTGTGGAAGCACGTCAAACTGCCAGACCCGTCCAAGGATCGCCTGATATAACTGTTGTTGACAGTCTATGTTAACAAACAAAAAAAAAAAAAAAAAAAAAACACCTATCAACCAACCAACCAACTCTCACCTTTGAAAAAAAAAAGTTGCCCAATGCTATTCGCTGTAAAGCGAACGTTTTATCATAATGTACCTAATTAGAGTTTAAAATTGTTAAGGTTCCGCATTTATCATCAGCTCTTAAATATTAATAAAAGTTATTCAAAGTAAAGGCCTCTTATTTGCAACTATAAAAGGTGATAATTACAATGCTGGTCTTTAATTTTCATCCAAAAGAACATTGCTGAAGTTACCAAAAAATTATTTTTAAAAAAGGGTTGAGATCAGGCGAAAAAATACGACTTATTATTATAATTGGGAACTATGGAGGTAACACATTAAAGAGGAAATTCTAAGAACGGAAAAAAGGTCCATGTAGTGTATGTAAATCACAAAAACATTTGAAAAGAGTAGAGGAAAGCAAAATACTTCTTTTTTTAATTGAGAGCATTACCTGCCAAAAGATGTACGTTACCAACAGCACTGGGGACTTAACCCGCTTGCTCCTGATAATAAACCACAAGCTTTGCGATTTGACACCCCCCTCTCTCATCCCCACCCTACACACATATATACAATGGTGTTTACTACAAATACCTTTATAAGAATATTGACACAGGGTGAGTGTTAGAGTTCGTTCCTTAGAAAGTCTAAAATGTACATGACGAGGATACTTTCAAAAGTCTGAAGTGCAATTGAAAAGAAAAGAGATGTGACCATTTCATTTCACTTTTTTTTTAAGAGGAGGACTCCAGATATAATCTGCATTCAGATGCACGTAATGCAATAATTGGTATCTGCTTTGCCTCATAAAACATGAAAACTGCGCAACGGATACGACAATGTCTGTCACGAATGATGGTTCAAAGGTATAATAAATTGAATAAAGCGTAGATCTATACATAATAATTTCATACATGTATTATGGTTACCGTATTCAAAAGTCATTTCATACGGGCAGAAATGTCAGCATGGAACTAGGCTTGCCATTATTTGAAAAAGTAGATACAGATGAAACAATGCCAAGACCGCCGGAGAGATAACTAATGATACTTTACACGCTCGAGAAAACATGAGGAACTTGTTTTTGACGCAGGACAACCTGGGATTTGAGACGCTGAGCTGAACACATTAATACATTAATAGCTGTGGTAGCAGCGTTGGTGCTGGGATAAAGAGCTAAGAGCTAAGTCACTGCACTGCTTATGACCCTAACTTAAAACGCCTTGGTGCCTGCATAACATGGTCGAATGATACAAAGTCATGGTATCCCCATTCTATCTTTCTGCACGTAAAAAGTTATTCAAAGGTTTGATTTGGGTGACACTACTTCAACATTGGTTAACAAATTTGGGAGCTCAGACGGTAAAGCGCGCGCCTTTAAATTAGTAGAATCCGGAATCCTCATTGCTTCGGTTGGTGTCAGCATAATTTAATCGGCTAAGACCAGTAAAGGGATATCTATATGGCTGATAGACGTCCTAGTATCCCTGTTCTGTTTTTGTAGTAGCAGGTATATGTTTCACAATAATTAAGGGAGAGATCTTTTGAGGTCATTACATGTGGTTTGATAGATAGATAGATAGATAGATAGATAGAGAGATAGAGAGAGAGAGAGAGAGAGAGAGAGAGAGAGAGAGAGAAGTGGGTGAGGGGCAGTGTTCTCATTGAGAGAAAGTGATTAAGTCAAGTATTAGGGAATTGCAGTGTTCTCTATAGAGGGAGGGAGAGAATTCTCTCCCTCTCTCCGGGTTTAACGTCTCCTAGGTTCCCCTGGGGGGTCCTATACGGCGACAGGCGGCGTTGACAGAAGACAAAAGCTCAAGAGGAAGGCAAGACATGATAGATCCTATGCTTGCTCATTCTATTACTATGAGGCTAGTCCTCTAATGTATGGGGTTCCCTAATTTTGGGGGTTCTAAAGTGGAAAGGGGGGATAGGCTGAGACAGACAAGACAAACCTTCCCTTCTACGCTGGGGGGACGGGCAAGGCTAGGCATTTAATTTTTTTTTATGAGTGAGGCAGGAGATAGATAGTTAAAACCGGGGATATTACCCTATTGGTGTTCTAATTTAGTATTGTTCCCCCATTCCCTTTTTTTTTTTTTCCCTGCTGCTTATCCATTAATGCTACCACCCCCATCACAACCATAATATTGTCTCTATTGTTGCGACTGCTGTTTACTATTACTTTCCCCACCATCATCATTATCGCAGTTACCAGTATTATTATTACTACCACCACCACCACTACTACTATTACAAGTAGGGGCAGATGAGTATCATTGAGTGATAAAGTTGTTTAAAAACGGATATGCAACTAACATTGTAAAATTTGATTTACAAATCTTTCACATTGACCCATGACTTAAAATGGGACACACGTTAGCTCAGTCGGTTGAACACGTGCCTTGTCATCAGAATATTCGGTGTTCTGTCCCAAATCAGGCATCTTGCAGGTATTGTTAGGTCTTATGGCCTTTTACCCGTTCTTGTTGTCTCTGCCTGTGATCGGCTGTCCGACACACCCTTCTATGCGCCCTCTGTCTTTGTGTGATAGCCGTAGGGGACCATTTACTAGATAGCATCATTGCTGGCAATGGGCGTTACGGAAACAATGACCCCCACCAACAAATAAACTTAACTTGTACACCTTTCTTTGCTTTGCGCTCTATCCCCGATGTCATAACCTGAACGTGAAAACAGCAGTCGTTGGTAGTTGGTAGGCCTAGTAATATGAAGTCAAGGTTAGCATTTAGTCAAAATCATACCTCGTGATAGCTGGGTCACAAAATATAACACAAACAACAATATTACTGATAGTAGTTCATTAGTCCTGAAATGACAGGCGTTACAGTCTCAAAGTGATGACCTGTGCGAGTTTCATGGGTTTCATCAATTTAGTTCTGGTCAGCTGCTTCCCCTTCGTCCTTTCTTTAAATGAGCAAAACCCTGATTTACTGCCAGTTAAAACCTCGGTTTTCCGTTGCTTATTTGTGTGTCCTTGCTTGCCGTGAAATTGGATAATTCGTTCAGGATGGACAACTAATGTAACTGTTTGTAAAGTAATGTGGCTCTTCACGCTTTGATACAAACAAAATAACATCTGGACCTTGGTCAACTGGTTGAAGCCTTAAACTGATCTCTGGACACAATTATGTAACAAAAGAAGATCTGAAATTATAACGTAGTTACTGCACGGATGAAGAAGGTACCTTGTGTTTTTTCATGGCACAGATTAACTTGGAAGTTTTACGTCCACGAGGTTTATCGAAGAATTCTACATAGAGTCAGGGCACCAGCTGAGATTTGAACTGTGGACCTTCCACTCGTCAGTCCAGAACACTAGCCAGCTGAGAAACTGTCGATGGTACTTTTACAGATACTTGTTTTGTCTACTAGCCAAACTTCTCTCATAATGTTATGTCTCCCAAGCCTCAAGAAGGATCTTTTACTAAGCCACCAGAATCCCAGGGCGGTATACTCGGTACTCGGGACATGGCTGGTCACATTATACTGACATCAACACAACCAGTCGGGAAAAGCATGACGGTCGGGGTGGGGATCGAGCTCGCAACCTTTCTATTAGAAACCTCACGCTCTATTATCTACTCCTGGACCACCGTGCTTAAAATATATCTTAGAATACAACAGCAGGCTGCTATGCCCCTATTACATAGTATGGAAATCCGCAGTTGCCAGTAAAAATGTATTGCTTTGTGGAAAAAAAAGATAAATAAATAAATATATTTAAAAAGGTTATTGCACAATAAATCTATTACCAATTTCATTTAAAACTAAGAATAAACGTTAATAAACATTTGGGGCCAGTTCGCCCATATCCGAGAGACCACAAAAATTAATCAGGACGATCTGTTTTAGTTTTCCTATGGTATCTCTGTGATCTCACTTGCTGACTAGGTGCTTTTAATCAGAATCGTTATGTCGATCTAAAAAAAAATCAACATTATTAATCATTAAAAAAAAATATATACCATGAATAATTACATAGCGTAATACAAAAACAAAAAAACAACAACAAAAAACAAACAAACAAAAACAAAGTTAAGAAATGCGATAATTTATATCAAAGCAAAATACGAGAAACAATTGAGAACCAAAGGCGAAAAACGATTAAAAGAAAAAAAATTACGAAAATGAGTTAAGAAGAAATTGCAATACATTGTAATTGGTACAAACCAAATGCAGGAAATGGTTGAAGAGAGACTTAGAAAATTATAGATAGAAAACTTGCGACAAATTACATGAAAAGATTGAAGGACTGAATCTAATAATAATTATAAAGCAAAATGCGATGAATTATGTATAAAATAATTATTCAAAAAATACTGTGACAAATGACAACAAAAATGACTTCAAAGAATGATATAAATGAGAGATTAGAGAACCAAATACAATAATGGATATGATTACGTCACGAAATACAAATTTACAGAACGAAAAAAAAATGTTTTTAAATGAGGTCACAGTAATTTTGTATGGGAAGAGAATAATTGGCTGCGTCGTCGAAGGTAACTTAGATTTGGAGTACACGGTGTATAGGCTTTAGCCTGCCTGTGCAGGTAAGAGCCAACCTTTGCTGACATCTAAAATGTTTAGGATTTGTAGGTGGGGGGCGGGTTGGTTTCCGAGACCTGCATAACGACTGGCTTTCTTAACCTGCTAGCCAGCGGATCAGAAGTATTCGCGGTATTTAGCGTGATACGAGGCTATATAAACCTGTACCCTCAGCTTGATGGGTTGGAGAATTTACATTGGTATGGCGTACTCACACCAAGTAGATAACACAGGTTGGTGGACGCTGCAGAGCCTGGGAGTGGGGGTGAGCAGAGAGGGAGAGACAGAAAGAGAGAGAGAGAGACAGTGAGACAGAGACAGACAAACGGAGAGCGAGATAGAGAAAGAAAAAGAGAGGATAGAGAGAGACAACGAGAGGGGGGGGGGATAAAAGATAGACAAAGAGGGAGACATATAGACAAACATACAAAGACAGAGAAATATACGCAGATAGAGAGATAGGCAGAGAAGGGGGGTTGGGGTGGGGGGACAGATAAAGATATTAAAAAGAGGCAAGCATGAAAACAGAAACAGATACGAGAGGTCTGTTTAAAATTATAGCTCGAGTTTACTGGAAGGAGAAAATAGTTCACAGTGCTGGAAGGTACCCAGACCAGGTACAGACTTGTTACAATTTAAAGATATCACTAAAGAATGAGGCGAAAAGAGAAACAGACAGACGGAGAGAGAGGAGGGAGGAACAGATAAAAGGTAAAGATAGAGATAGAGAGAGAGAGTTAGAGAGAGTCAGGCATGGAGTCAGAAAGAGATAATAGAAGAGAGATAGAGGGAGAGAAAGAGAGAGAACAGAGGAATAGAGAGAGAGGAATACGAGATAGATAGATAGATAGATAGATAGATAGATAGATAGATAGAGAGAGAGAGAGAGAGAGAGAGAGAGAGATAGAAGAGAGAGAGAGAGAGAGAGAGAGAGAGAGAGAGAGAGAGAGAGAGAGAGAGAGCTCGTTGCTACATTCTTAATATTGATGAGAGCTGAGTGTAATATCATCGAAAAGATAAAATGTCGGCCACCCAGTGAATGGGATGCATTTTTGTTCAGTTTTACCACTAGTTGACTTGTACTTAATATCATTTTGGTGCAAAACATATTCTTTGAGAAATAGAATATTGCAGAACATATGAGCCATTGACAGAACGTGGTCTCTAATGTGGTACCCTGTTTGTTTTTAGAATAAATGCTTTCTGGCCGTAAATAATCGTCTCATGGTGTTTTTTTTTTCCATTAAGTAGTAGTTTGATAGATAGTATAAATAATGTGAATGCAATTCTTTCCTTCAAAAAGATGCAACTGCCGTATGAAGTTGGTGGGGGGCTACAATTTTCCAATGTGAATATATCATTTTAAATTAGATTATTAATCACAAAATTGTTACGAAACTTTAACAGTGAGTGGCAGGGGGATAAAGATAGGTAATTTGTGTGTGGTACATTATTGAATTAAATTAATATTTTAAACATGATGTAAATTTTGTTTCATCACAAGTTTATAAAACATGCGCAAAACGAGACGTACATAATTTAGAACCATTGTTTTGATTAAAGTTGTGAAAATACAAAAAATATAATTATGCTGCGCCACGAAAATCGTCCGCTTAATACATTATACATCATTGTTTATTCTACATATTGTAATTTTGTTTAAGCATAATGGTGGAGAAAAGGTGGGTGGATGTGTCTGACAAGGCATGAAGATTTTTCTTTGTTCTTTATTGATATGAAATGTTTTTTCTCGCCGCTACGCCCCCGCATCAAAAGCTTTATAGAGGTTTTATTACATAACAATATGTTAGTTTCCCATTGCAGGCTTTATTTATTACTTTGACCTTAATAACAGGCTGTTATACAACACACTGCGACTTATTGTTTAAATCACTTCACATGTTTGACTTTTTTCGGGAGTCGGACTTGTTTTGCCGGCTGGGCGTGCCCGTGTTTTCCTGCATCTCCTCACACGTGGCGTTGTCGGCAGGTGCACAACTTGCACTATTAATTCGCCTAATTTAAAACCCAGCCGGCAACGGCGGAGGCAGTCCAGTTCTTGTTTGGCTGCGAGGCGGTACTGACAACAATGGCCATGGCAGCGAGTCAGTCAACCGTTCAACCACTCTCCTCCCAAGCAAAAACATAATTATGCAGGGACACCGCTGATCTTGCAGCTGCTCCGCTCCCTCAACCAGAGGATGGCGCGTCTGGACAGGCAGGGCACTCGGCAGCTTGAATGGACCGAGCGACCGGAAAGGCGCTAGAGAAGGAAGAGGAGGACAGGGCGGAACAAGATGCTGCGTACTTGTGTTTTCCTGCACCTTCTCACATATAAAAAAAGACAAAAAAAAAAAAAAAATTATACAACCGCACGAACAAGGCTTGAAGTTGAACTTGACAATCTATACACTATCTAACAGTACAATCCCTGGGGACATATCGACTGATCACTAATCTAATTACCAGGGAGATTTAAAAAATTCCTTCTATTAGTTCGTAGCGTTCAATTCTAACTACAGTACTGAGGCTTCTTAAGTTCACGCCAAATCACTGAAGTCTCCAGGGTTTTGTATAGTAAGGGCAAGAATGGCCTCTTCTAAGTGAGGACAGAATGACATTGAGAGTTTATTGATTTCTCTATTTATTTATTTATTTATTCATTTATTCTCTTAATAGCTTCAGTCTATATATAATGCAGCTGTCCTGCCTTTGTACAATAGCTTAATGATATAGCTCGCTTTGACTCTAACTGAAAATGAATGTGTCTCTTCTCTAGAGAAAAATAACCTTTTTTTCTCTGCTTGAGGGTTTATCAAGTATAAATTGCCCTGGAATGATATTAAGGAGTGTTTGGATGTGCATGGAATTTTGCTAAGTTGTTTTTATTTTTCTCCTTAATTACCAAGTTAAGTTCTAAACTTCTACATTCTCTCATTGACTTTGAAATGTCCTTCTATGGATGAGATGTTGGTCATAAACCAGTCTTCTGCAGCTTTAGAAGATCAGTTCATCTTCTAAACGCTTTCCTTTCAGATCTTACCTCAATAGAGGAAAAAAACGAAGGGGTCAAATCATCTGAGCAGGCAGGACAAGGTGAAATGTCAAACACACAAGCATCTGTAGCAGATCTTTAATGTTGAGATGGCGTGTTTTCCTGCAAAAGCAGAACTCCATTTCGAAGCTTGGTAATATTGAAAATATCATGCAGAATATCTGGTTCACTACCATAAGATACACAATGTTAACCCACAATCTAGCTCATTGTCATTTTTTTTTCTTCACGTTCTTTTCTGCAGAGGGCGCCACCTACGATGACATCTTGGCTCATTTGGGCGGCCTGGGCCGCTACCAGAAGCAGATCGTGTTTCTGGCTGCTGTGGCGTGCGCAACGCAGTCCCTCCATCTCCTCATCACAATCTTCGCCATGGGCGCTCAGGACTTCAGGTCAGTCGCTGAGAGGTCATATGGACTAAGTCCTAGTTATACATATATACGCTTAGGTCAGTCGCCATTCTCGGATAAGGGGCCTTGCCATCCACACGACGTTAACGAATGACATAATTATGACATATAGGGAAGGTAATTCCAGGTTGCTCGTTAGTTTCCTAAGTATTGGACAGAGCTATGATTGGATTGGATGGCGGTGCAGATTCCCTTAATATCGTCTTCGCTTAGCTATGGGTCACGATATCGCAAGTCTCTGTTAACTCTCTTACATAATCAGGAATTATAAACCGCCTCTTTACAGGTTCTATTATGGACTATATCTATTATTGGTAAAATGTATAGGAACTGTTGTCTATCAAACTATGCAGGACAACAAAGTTTGTATGGTACGATACAAAATGAACAGTGCACAGACGAGACATGTCTGTATTTCACTCTGTACCTTCCACTTTGTCTGTCTGTCTGTCTGTCTGTCTCTGTCGCCATCGCTATCTCTGTCTCTGTCTCTATATCTGTATATGTCTATCTGTATTTGTATCTTTGTATCTGTCTCTCTCTGTTTGTCTCCTCTCTCTCTCTCTCTCTCTCTCTCTCTCTCTCTCTTTCTCTCTCTCTCTCTCTGCCTATTTCTATCATTCTTTTAAGGGGCACACTTCTCCTCAGAATAGACACGTTTACTGTACGTTCATGATGTTAAAACTCTGCCACACATATCTTTTTTTCTAGGTGTGCTGTTCCAGGACTCGACAACGACACATTCTACATCCAAAATGAGGCGCACCAACTTTTGCTCAACAGCAGCATACCATTTGACGCCACCAAGGGAACTTACTCACAATGCTATCGATACAAGTTCAACCAATCTTCCCCGGAAGTTGGCTTTACTGGGACCTTGAATATGACGTCACCCAACCTTGAGATGTGTACTAAATGGGTCTACAGCACTGATGTCTTTTCAACGTCTATCATTTCCGAGGTAAAGCAAGAAGCATTACGAGGGGTTGGACTTTTAATTTATACAGTTCACTCTTTTATATTCCGATCTACATCTTTCTTCCTCTATTTGTCTCTCTTGCTCTCTGTATATTTCAGTCTACCTTTCGCTTTACCTGTCTGGGTTTTTTTAATTCTCTGTCTGCCTGGCTCAATTTCTGTCTATTTTGACGTGTATGTCTGTTTATCTGTTTGCATATCTAAACCTCTCTCTCTCTCTCTCTCTCTCTCTCTCTCTCTCGCTCGCTCGCTCGCTTCTCTCTCTATAAACCTATTTATCACTTTATTTATCTATATGTCTCTCTTTTATTCAAGTATTTTACAAATGGTCTTTATTCACGGTGTTTACAACGTAAATGTTTTTATAAGAACAATTATTAGTTATGTGGTTTTTCGAAGAAGTGTCGTATTGACTCTAATCTATCGTCTTTAATACTTTTGAGAGATTATATTGACTTCCTCAAACGCACGATCTGAATCTCCTTTGGACCGTCTAGAAAGACAGCCGTGCAAAATAAATTATACATACAATTTCAGCTAAACCTATTTTCAATACAATGTGATTAATGTGATGGTAAATATTCTCAATCAAGCGTGCAGCAACAGTATAGCGCGAAAAGTACAACTATTTTTATATTAACACTTAAAATGTGTTGATTGATTATTAGGTTTCAGATTTTGAGATAACGCCAGAGAGTGTGAAATGGTGAGAGTTTTCACTGCGAGGATTTTGCGTACATGTCTAACAATAGTTAAGGCGGTTGCTTCCTTCTTTAAACCTTAACAAAATCTAGTTTTGAACATTGTCCAAGCGCCTTAACTTCAATAAATAAATATAGTGAGCACGCGTCACGCTAGCTCTCCGTATCAAAAGCACTGTGAGCTCTTTTTGTGAAACGTCTCGCTTAATCTACAGTTTTTGAGAACACCATTATGACGAGTAAAATCTATTATGATTTGCCATGCAGGTAACCAGACAGTGGGTTTGTCACTGGGTAGAGCACGCGAATTGTAATTGGAGGGCTTTAAGTTCGATCTCCGCAAGTGCTGTCTTTTTTTTTATTTTTACAAGTTGTGTGGTTGTTACTGTATTGTGAACGAGCAAGTCCCGCTTATCTCTCTCGGGTCTCGTCGCCATCGTATTTTACAATGCGAAATGACGCTTCTGTAAAGAAATTTAATTTCTGTGTTATCAAATAACAGGTAACCCAGTGGGTGGTACGCTTGATCGACGATCAGGAAGTCGGTCGTTCGAATATCAGCTAGTAACACCTAGTTGGGCATTGCGAGAAACTCGGGGGAAACTCATATAATATTATTACTAGAAAACAGCATTATTAAGTGCACGACTTCGGCTATCTATCTGGCCCAAGAAAGCGTTGGTCTCCCGGCCGGGACGTCCCTTATCCTGAACCTATGATCTTTCAAAATGTATTTGTCCAATATCGTCCCCTACATGTTGGGTGACGGGCTAAGACAGATGTAGTGGTATCCCCGCACTGTCTCTGTGTGATTGCACCTAAATTATAAGGCGTTAGTCTTGGAACCATAATATACCCTACATAGCGTGACCTTGGGCGCTAAGCAACAAACTCAAACTCTAAAATATAAGTATATATATTTATCTTCGATCTATATTTCTAATCATCTATCTACTTACCAGCTTACCTATCTTTCACGTATCGATCAATCATTCTCTCTCATTTTCAACTAACTTCACGCCCAAACCTCCCCAGTTCGACCTGGTGTGTGACCGAGAAATATATACATCTCACGCGAACATGATGACCATGGCTGGACTTATGATCGGCTCTGTGGTCGGTGGAGCGCTCTCAGACAGGTCAGTATGGGGCTCAATGGCACTACGTGTGTTATTTACCATTGGCGTTTAAGCACAAGTCTTGAACTTGAGAAAGAGAAGGAAAGTGCAAAGATAGAGATAGAGAGAAACAAGGGAGATATAACAAGAGAGAGAGAAAAAAAGAAAGAGAGAGAGAGAGAGAGAGAGAGAGAGAGAAAGAGAGAGAGAGAGAGGAGTGGCGACTGATTTCTCACTCAGAGAGACTTGAATCTTCTTTTCTTGAAGAGCATAATGGTATAAACCATGCTCTCTTAGAATAGTAAAGTGATTCGGTGCCGATGCATTTAGTTCTTCCACATAGCACAATCATTTCCTGGCCATTTTCACCAAAAACGATATTCTAAACACTGAGGAAAAATACCTATAAATTCCAGTTCTACTTACCATTTCTCCCTGCACCAGGTTTGGCCGCAAAAAGGCGTTTCTGTTCCTGTACTGGGTGAACCTGGTGGCGAGCTTCGCTGCGGTGTTTGTCCCCTCGCTCGTTGTGTTCTTGGTGTTGCGGCTGGTGATAGCGTCCTCCTGCATTGGCTTCTTCGCGTCGGCTTGTGTGATGAGTAAGTATAATACGTGAAGAGCTATGTGAGCCTGTGTATAGCTGTTTGTACAGGCCTTGTGATACACACGACAATAATCACGTCCCTTAGGTATCTCAACGCTCATTGGCTCCGTAAGTCTTGGTTAAAGCTATCATTGGCTCCGTAAGTCTTGGTTCGAGCTATCATTGGCTCCGTAAGTCTTGGTTCGAGCTATCATTGGCTCCGTAAGTCTTGGTTAGAGCTATCATTGGCTCCGTAAGTCTTGGTTAGAGCTATCATTGGCTCCGTAAGTCTTGGTTCGAGCTATCATTGGCTCCGTAAGTCTTGGTTAGAGCTATCATTGGCTCCGTAAGTCTTGGTTCGAGCTATCATGATAGGCTCCGTAAGTCTTGGATAGAGCTATGATTGGACACCGGTGCAGATTCTCTTTCAATCGTCTACGTCTTCGCAATGGGGCCCGTTATCGCAAGGCTTGCTGTGGTTTTAGTGTTACGGCTGATGATAGCGTTCTGCATTCATGTGTCTGTGTCTGTCTCGTTGTTTGTCTCAAGTTCTCTAGGTCTTGTGGCAACGGGGTCCATGGTCACAACGAAGACGATAGGTAAGGGAATCTACCGGTGTCCAATCATAGATTCTCGGAGCCAACGAGCGATCGGAAAACCCTACTGCTAAGGGGTGTGATTGTGTCATCAGTTATCGCCAGGTCGATCGTAAGGCTGTTATTTGTGTTATCTCTAACTGTCTGACTCCTTCTTGCAGTGTGTGTGATTTAACATAATAGCATATTCCAGCATTATTAACCTTATGTGAGGAGTGAGTAGATTTGGCACTGTCTGTGTACGCGTGTCTGCCTATCTCTGTATACATTTCTGGTGCTGTTTTTACCTGTATAATGAGTGAGCACATCTGAGTGTTTCGATCTCTCTGTTTTTCTCCATCTCTATCGTTTCCCTCTCCCCCACTATCTCTCTTCCTGTCTTTGTCTTATTTGTTTGAGTGTGTGATGATCTATGTGCTTCAATGCCAGACTTTCTCTTTCTTTTCACCCCCTCACTTTGCTTTCTCTTTTTTCGCCTCCGCTTCCAGCCCCCCCCCTCGCGTTTCTTTTCCTCTTTCCCGCCCTCGCTCTCTCTCTCTCTCTCTCTCTCTCTCTCTCTCTCTCTCTCTCTCTCTCTCTCTCTCCCTCTCTCTCTCTCGTGTAAGTTTCTATCTTTTCCTTATCTGTTAACACCTATGTTTTTCAATTATTTAACACCTCTGTCCCTCTATGGTTGATCCCCTCTCTGACCAAACCCTTGTCCCCCCCAGGCATGGAGATGGTCTCCTCCCAGAAGCGGACCCTAGCCGGCATGATCATCATGTTCGGCTGGTCGGGCGGCATGTTCGTCCTCGTCTTCGGGGCGTTTCTGTTCAGGGATTGGCAGACCCTGCAGATTGTCAGCGTTTGCCCACTGGCTGTCATAGCAGTCAGCTACATATGGTGAGTTGGTTGTTAGTTGGTTGGTTGGTTAGTTGGTTGGTTGGTTGGCGGTTGTTTGTGCGCCGATTCCAAGACTAGCATATGTACACATTTCTAAATTTTTTCGAATATTTTTCGCCATAGAATCTAAATGGGTTTTCAAAATAACAGCTTGTAAAGGTACAGACAGACTGGAGTCACTTTGCAGCTTCTCGTTTCAAGTCACAAATCGTCATATTGAGTAAAACTCAAATTAAATTTTTTGTAGGAGCTCGGTGGACCTGCTTGTGTATGTAGATGTGAGAGACTATGGACTGCTCACTACTACGTGCAATTTATTTTTCCTTGTAATTAAATCTGAAACTCCCCAAACTACGATCAGACGGTAAAAATACGATGAAAGCGAACCCACTCTGTGCTTTGTCCACGGCAATACACAGCTTCAAGGCGTTTTTTTTTTATTCAAAGAGTAGGAAAACGGACGATTTGGATTCGTGATTTCTTTTGTGTACGAGCTCCGCAGTATATTCTGCAGGCAAGTAATAGCCTGGTGGCTGTTGGCGGATTTCTTGATTATGTCACGGCGCGATTCCAAGACTAGCGTATGACAATTTTACGTGCTGCCACACAGAGACAGAACGGGGATCCGATCACGTTATACTGATAACGATCTATAATGTTCTAGTTGAAGATGGAGAAAAATACTTTGCCCGATAGTCGGATCGAGCTGTAGGCTTCCACATCGAGTGAGTTTGCACCCATTACAGAAAGCTATTCTTTAGGATCAGCTGTGTCTTCATAAAGAAGTGGAAAATATATATGAGGTGGTGCAAAATAAAAACAACAAACTTACAAAAAGAACAGGAGGTACCTGCTCTTAAACAATTCAAAGCGGTTTGATCTTCAAAGCGCTTTTTTTTTTGTCTCAATCAAAAATTTCACATGCGAGCGTTCTTAGATATCTTGATAAAAATTAGGATTTTAACACCTCTTTAACATTAACTGAAAACAGCCTTACTTGATAAACCAACGGCCGAAAGTATACTTTATGACTTTCAAATTCATCACATAACTCTTTATAGAATCGCATATTTTGTATAAAGGTTATTACCATTTTACATCACACAAAACCACTTGTTCTTATCTCTGTCTTAAACATGTAGTTATCGTTGCAGCAAATGGTAGTCACTTCTATCTTTCTTTGTCTTTTTATAATTGCATGAGAAAGCCTCCTAACCATTATAATGTAATAACGTAAGGCTCTGATTCCCGTAGGCTATTCCCCGAGTCTCCTAGATGGCTGTTGAGCAAGGGACGCTTCTCCGACGCTGACGCCATTCTCAAGACCATGGCCAGGGTGAACAAACGGGAAATCCCAGACAAAATGCTGATGACGGACCTGTGCCCTCCAGAGTCCTCAGTGACAGACTCCAACGATGAGTCAGACGGGTCGTCCACGGAGTTCAAAGGTCAGAGCGTGTTGAGGCTCTTCATGTCCCCGGTGCTTCTGTTTAGGCTGCTCGTCCTAGCGTTTGGTTGGTAAGAAATATCAGCAACTGCTTTCTATCTTTCTTCAATGTCATTTTAATTATTATTATTATTGAAAATATATGAAGATGGTATGGAGCTTAGTTGGTAGTGTTGCTGCTCCATGTTTCGCTTTGAGAAAAGTTAACGTGCTTGGAAAGGATTTTTTGAGACAATCCAACTCAATATGAGGCGTATTATTCTTGTTTATTTTTTTGGTTTCACTGCATGTTATTTTCAAAAGGCTTTATAAGGTACGATTGGCTTATATATCATGCTATTATTTTTTAATGTATTTTAGAAATGAGTGTACCTCATGACATCATTATACTTTCTAATGTATGTCCGGAATGGGTATAACTCATTTTACATTTTATATACTTTCTAATCAATGACATGCCAGGAGTTGGTGTACATCTTGTCAATAATATGTATTGTACATTGTGGCTTTCCATTGGCTTAATCTGCTGCTTCTGGATTCACCCAATGTTTGTTACTGTACTCCATGTGAAACAACGACACCATTCAGTATCTCGTAGACTTGTGCTAAGAACAAAATCCACAGCGATCTAAAACTATAGAAAAAAAGAAAGATAAAACTGAGTACAATGTATTTGTTCACACCAATTCGTCTAATTGAATCCTTCTTAGATTTAAATCGAAACAGATTTTTGTGTGCATGTGTGTGTGTGTGTGTGTGTTTGTGCATGTTTATGGCATGATTGTCAAGCGAATCCTAATGCATTGCGTCGTTTCAAAAGTAAAAATAAAGACATAAAAACATATCGCGCCATTATCGCCAGTTGATGCCCTTCATGCAAATTTAGAAAGCGTGCATATGTGTGAAGTAAATATCCATTCACAGTCCTTAACTAAATGAACGACTGCAATAATAAAATCAACGGTATATTTGTCACCTCTCTGCGGAAAACGACGGGGCTGATAGACATGTTATATTTTACTCCATCGCTTAACTCGACATACTTGTTGGTGGGATTTTTTTCTCCAAATTTATCATGAAATGGTCATAAAAAAACAAAAATAACAAAAATATAAAAAGGTGTTATCTTCTCATAAGTAGAAAATTAATGGTGCACGACATTCAGATAAATGCATTAATAAAAATGACTGTTTAAACACCGTCTGTATCATGCCTCTTCGTAATCCAGTTTGTACTGGGACAAACTACCTACTTGTCGCATTTAATTATAACCACTGAAAGAGGTCGCCGCGACCTTGTATAATTTCTTTCATGTGGCTCAGAAAATGCGATAAGAGTAAAGTATTGAGTTAACCTCTTTGACGCGAATTTTTATGCTTGATTGAATTCACCGAACAGCGCTGCCAACCCTATACACATTCGAACCAAAAAAAATATAAGAAAATTAGCACTAATGCGTTTTTTGGCGAATGTCAACAGCTATAGCTCAGCTACTCTAACAACAGTAGCCAAAACAAATCACCCTAAGGAATATTTCATTTAACTGATAATGAACGTATGCAAACGACTGGTAGGTTTCGCTTATATTGGCACGCAGTTTGATGATTAACGTAAAAACTGTTTTAATAATCCTTTAAGTGTTAATTGTCTTTATTTAGGCAAAATATTTACAATAGCTGTCCTTTCTAATACATTCATTTGTGTCGGTAGCTTTCTTGCATTTTGTCTATATTGACAAGACCAGCTATCATGTGCCAAAATTTATACGAACTATTTTGCCTTACCTTTGTCCCGAACGTGACCTCAACCTTTATCACTATTTCTCCCCCCCCCCCCCTCTCTCTCTCTCTCTCTCTCTCTCTCTCTCTCTCTCTCTCTCTCTCTCTCTTCAACACGCTCTATCATCTCCTTCATGCTTCACCTTTCTCTCTATCTCTCTGTCTCTCTGCCTTTCTCTCTCTTTTTCTTCCTCTCTCTTCGTGTGTACCAATGTCTGGCTTAGTAAGTCCTTCTTTGTATTTTACCCACTCTCCCCCCCCCCCCCCCCCGGGCTGGTCAAAACGCTGGTATACTGCGCTCTTACCCTTGGTTATCGGCTCTTTTATCTCTCTCTCTCTGTCTCTCTCTCTGTCTCTCTCTTTCTACCTCTCTATCTCTCTGTCTCTCTCTCTCTCCTTCTCCTCTTCTTCTCTCTCGTCTCTCTCTCTCTCTCTCTCTCTCTCTCTCTCTCTCTCTCTCTCTCTTTTTTCTTCTCTTTCTCTCTCATCACTAACGTTTACCCTAATATTTCTCCCATTTCT
>RQTK01000032.1:288019-299036 GCA_003991915.1 Elysia chlorotica | reverse complement strand
AATAATAATAATAATAATAATAATAATAATAATCTCATTTCCAATGCAAATATGATTAAGATCACTGGAAAGGTTACTTCTGCTGGTATTACATTTAATGATTTTCGTCTTGTCTTCGTTCATTTTGAGTTTGTTATCAACCATCCAACATTTAATATCTTTAATACAAATTTCAAAATCCTGTATAAGCTTTGGGAAATCATTAGGTGGTGCAGACTTATAGACTTGTGTATCGTCTGCGTACATGTGGTAAAACATTGAGTTCTTCTTAATTATGGCCCCTAAGGGCTGGGTGTACATTGTGTATAGGATAGATCCTAACACGGAACCTTGAGAAACACCATAACATAAGTCAAATACAGAGGAGCACTTGTCGTTAACAATAACGCATTGTGTTCTACCTAGCACATAAGATTTAAACCATTCAATAACAGATCCTGAAATACCAAATGTAGTTGACAGCCTTTCAATCAAAATACTGTGGTCAATGGTATCGAATGCCGCACTTAAATCTAATAAGGCCAAAATAGCATTATCTCCTCCATCCGTGGAGCATAAGAGATCGTTGTGGACTTTCCGCAGTGCAGTCTCTGTGTTGTGAAATTGTCTGTAAGCTGACTGGTACGGGTCTAGCAAGTTATGTTTGGAAAGATGTTTCTTTAATTGTGCTAGCACTACCTTTTCTAGAATTTTAGACAAAAAAGGTGAATTAGAAACAGGCCTAAAGTTTTTTAACTCATCTGGGGATAAATTAGGGTTTTTTAATAATCTATCTATCTATCTATCTCTCTTTTTCTTTTTCCCTCTTTATCTCTTTCAATGCCTCTCTATCTCTCTCACTCTCTTTCTCCCTCCGCCAATTTTCATTATGAGCATCAAGTTAGTTTATGTAGTTTAGAATGGGCTCAGAATACAAAATACAGAAATCTTTTTTCATGCCTCAATGGGAAATTAAAGTACACTCACTTCATACAACAGACTAAATTTAAAAGTTTACAGCGATAATGAAAATGTAGAATTTCGACATAAACATTAATAACATTATGTATACTATATAAATTATAATATCACAATATCAAAGCTCGAGTTAGTGAATGTATGTATAGAAGATCTCACATTGTGTAAACGTTATAAATTACACATATTATTCACGTACAAGAATGAATGAGCAAATATAAACATAGATACTATTAAATAGATGTAAGCTTACTCTAGTCGAACATAATTAGGAATAACGTTAAAAGGGTTTCTTTGTTGTAAATAATCATTTATTGTTTATTTATCTCTAATAAAGTTTACGTGGTCGACGCTAGTCTATGAATCATTCACGGAAATTAATAAGATCTTCTTGACTTCTTGTTTTTCGAAAAATCGACCAAGAAAGCTCCCATCCCCAACACAACAACAAACAAAAGGAAAAACACAAACATATTCTAAAAGTACTATATGTCGGTTGAATTTTATACCAGTTTGATATTTTATGTAGTGTTTTCAATATAGCCTGATGTGCCGTAAAAACTTAGCCTAAGTAGTGTTCTAGTGTCCAACTAAGTGTTGGTTGTAGAAAAAAATAGTGTGTAATGCATGATTTCCAACTAAGTGTTGGTTGTATAAAAAATAGTGTGTAATGGATGATCAGTAGGATAAAACGATCCACATGTTAATTATAGTAAAAAAAAACAACAACAACAAACTATCTTACTGAAGTAGCGTATACAATTGTAATCGACCTGGAAAGGGACGGGCTTAGCATAAGTAAATTATTGACATGCAAGTTCATACACACTAAAAGCTTTATTGTTGTTGAAGTCCAAGCACAAGACCATGCGTGTGTCATTGCGACATAATGTTTGTTGTTATTTTTAGAACACGACCCACACGACAAAGCATAATTATGCGCCATTGAAAACTGACGTCACAAAAAGCATTTTCTGCCACCGGAATATCGCAGGATGACAGGAAAGTTGATCCGTAGCAACCTCTCTTGGGATTGATTACAAAAGGAGGAAAATTGTTATTGTTTTTTCTTCTCCAAGCCCGCTAGATAATTAATGTTCGTGAAATAAAGAACTACACGACACGCGTTACACATTGTTCACACAGAGAAGCACATGTTTGCACAATCGATAGCTTTGTCCTAGAAAGGGGTCTCAACGTATCAACTCACTTTTGTCCTTCGCTGGTTTCTTTGACATGTTGAAAAGGGCTTAAACGAGGCCTTCTTAAGAACAGGCACCGATCGGAGTGAACAGATTTTAGTGTAATAAGTGTAAGAGTGGTGTATCTTTCAAAAGTCATTACGACAGTTAGATCAGATTATTACTTAAAGAGTAAATTTTGTTCAGCCTACTCAGCCTACACTGCAATAATGAGAAATGATCTGTCTCTACTTTTTCAATGGTATAATTCACTTGGACTCTAAATTCAAATATTTATCTACTTCTGTGACTTTGCCTGCTATTTTTGGAAGCCACGGGCTTAAAGAATCGACTTCTCTTTAACAAAAATGCCACAAAGAAGGGCGAGGAACTTGCTGGTATATGGTTATATTTGGAATATTATAGTTATTTTACCACATTGGCTAAAAGTAGGCTTTTAGTGAAAAGGGCTAAAAATGATTGCTCTTTGTGGAAATAGAACCCTCGACTTGGGGATGCAGCGTCTCCGAATCAATGGTTTATACCACAACGTATTTGCGTATTAATTTTACTAGGCCTGAGACTCTTTGAGTGACTTGTTATCTTGATTGGGAAAATCCAAAATGCATCAAAGACAACCACTATAATCATGACACATCAACACTTGCCAATGCTGGTATAGAAGTCAGCTGCACAAGAGGGGATTTTACAACTGCCTGGTTGAATCAGAGAGAATAAAATCTAAGCTTATAGTCTCTAGTTTTAAAATAAAATTCCTGTCGCTCCACTTAGAATTATTGTTTGATATACAGACTCACTATGAAAAAAAGCGGTGCGCCTCAATTATCATTATAGATTTTGTCAGGTGTGGAGTTATGTGAATGACTGTTCATAATTAGTATTAAGTAAAACAAGCAAAATTATTTTTGCTCTGTTAAACTATTGCGCGTGTCTATATGCGAGAGATATAGAGGGAGAGAGAGATATATAGGAGGAAGAGGAGAAGAAAGAGATATACCATTGTTAAAACAATGATAACTCTAATTATTTAAGTTTTTCTCTCTGTGGATAATAAATTTGAAATTAACCGGTACATAATAAGAGTCTTATTGACATTGTGTTTATTTGCTGTAGTATGAACCATATAGAAATGCTTGTAAAAGGACAAACAAGGAATCTTGAATCTTGAATCTTGAATCTAATCAATGACTGGTCCGAATTATGACAGCAGCACCCGAGGAGTGTGCTCTGGGCTGCAAACCGATTCGCTCTGGTCCGCTAGTTCGATCTGTCGGCGGTGGCTATAAATCAGATCAAGGACTGTCATGCACGCTAAACAACGATCTTGGCCCTGCCTGTCACTTGCCGAGTGCCTCTGGCTCTCTGCTCATATCCGTCCAATTCTAGTCTCGAGTCCGATGATCAGGGAAGCACGCAGAGTGCACTCAACGTCTCTTAGTCTGGCTGTCAATGTCTCGTTCTCTGTCTCTCTCTCTCTCCATTCTCCTTCTCTGTCCCTGTCTGTCTGCCTCTCTCTCTCTCTCTCTCTCTCTCTCTCTCTCTATCTCTCTATATCTCTCTCTCCCTTTTTTTTCCTTCTCAGGTTTAGATAATATTGGAGTTCTCAGTATTAATAATGTTTCTTTGTCCGTGTCGAGCTAGCTGGGTTTATTATTATTATTCATGGAAATCTGTTCGGTGTAGCACTGCGAACAGTCACTGCTAAGCTGGGGCGCTAGTGCCCGTGGCCTCTGTGTACCCGTGTGTATGACTGTGTACCATTGGAACTGTGGGTTGCTTTGAATTAAGTTTTATCTGATTGAAAAGGGTATCGGATTTAAGCCTACTGTCAGCTTCCTACTCTACAATCGATACGGAAAGTGGAACGAACTGGAACTAAACTTAAATTATACTAAGCTTCGTTGGAATACTTCCCTGCGTGCAGTTCTCATATTGATGTGATTAATGTCTGAATTGATTCTTCAGATACTGCTTATGTCGATCAGCAACGGATCTTGATAATTTATACAGATCGTCACGTTATAGTGTGATATGCACGTTTTAACTCGGTTGTGATTATTCTGACTGGCCTACATCTGCTTTGGAGCGCATGCGTTGTTCTTATTTCACTTTCATTTTAAGTCAATGCATTCCGTTAATAATAGAGAGAGTACGGATCCTAACAGAAATCATGAATGTATAATTACTTAACTAACACATAAACCTTAACTTTGAAATGCATGAGATCGTGATTTAAAAGCTGGTTCGGTCACAGTAATTTAGACAGTTTTAACGTGATGCAAGTTTGGCTCCCATATAAAAAGAGACTAAGACTAGAGACTTGCACCGGTGTCCAATCATAGCTCTATCCGAGAATTACGGAGCCAATGAGCGATCAGAAAAAAACATGTCTAAGGGACTCGATTATGCCATCCATTTTTGTCACGTAGATCGCATTGTCAGTGGTATGTTCACATTAAAATCAAGTCATTAGGCCAAGACGTTGAGGCATTCAATCTCAGTGCATTGTCCTGATTGATTTTCAAAACATGCATGTGCAGCTTCATGGTGTTCTAATAATAATAATAATAATAATAACATACCTCCTAGCGCATGGGTAACCATAGAACTGCAACCCACTGATCTAACCCCGCCCATCTAGTCATACCTCCTAGCGCATGGGTAACCTTAGAACTTCAACCCACTGATCTAGCTCCGCCCATCTAGCCACACCACCTAGTGCATGAACATGGACAATCAAAGAACTTCATTCCACTAACCTGGATCGTAAACACTGTATACATTGTTCTCCCCCATGGCCTCCACCGCCATGAAGATCTTCATAGTGGTCAAGTCGTACGTCCTTGACAGCTTGTCCAGACGCATGCGCAGTTCGTTGTTGTAGCGCAGCGCAGCCTCGGAGTCGACTTGGCGCGCACCGAAAGCTGGATTTAGCCCGCCTGACATACTGAGCAGGAGGGACCTCAATGGGCACGTAGTTATGCACAAATGGTTGTGAAAAGACTTCCTCTTTAACCAGAGTTAGTTTAACTCTGCCTCATATGTTCACTACCATGAGTTAGTGTTGCTTCTTTATCAGTCATTCTCACCCACTTGATTCTGGTTGCAAGATGAAACCTGAAAAATGAATTGAAAAGAGCTAAGGAGAGTTAAACAGTTTGGAAGGAATGCATTCATTTCAGTGTTCAATGTAAGCTTACGTGACTTTTACCGTCTAGGATTTTAACTGAGAACTTCCTGCTCGACAACCAAACACAAACCGTCTAAGCTATCTATACGTGTCCATTTTAATACTTTCTACCACACAGAGGCTATGGATTTTTAGGATCGTCGTCTAAAATAAATCCAGAGTACTCTCGAGTTACTGCACTGTATTTAAAACCTACTTTAAAACCTTACAACTTAGTTCAAAATAATCCCACTGTTTGTTTTTTCATAATTCTCTCTATAGTATGCCTGTTAAAAAGATAGCGTTTCATCCTTCAATGTCGTTTTCTGGTCCATGCATGTTCATTTTAATGATATCAAGTTTTATAGGCACCCGAGACTGTGAATTTAACATGTACATTTATAAAACAAAATAAAGGGGAAGATATATCGAAAGCGGTGAAGAGGGAAAGGCAGCATAGACCGTCGTGAAAACTGCAAACAAAGCATCAGAGGGGGATAGGAGCGTATGGCGCCTCTCGAAACACTCGTGTAAAAACTTCAATAATTATGTAAGTAATAATCAATTGTTTTATTATACAGCTCTTAAATGAATTGAGCATTTTTCTCTACTTGTACTAAAAACTTTAGTATAAAGATAGATAGATCAGTATCAGATCAGATAGACAGACAGACAGACAGACAGACAGACAGACAGACAGACAGACAGACAGACAGACAGACAGACAGACAGACATCAGAAAACAGTTTTCTGATATTAGGGACGTAATGGCGTCTCTCGAAACAAATGTGTAAAGACATCAATACCTATGTAAGTAATGATCAATTCTTTTATCTATCTTTCTATCTATCTGTCTGTCTATTTATCTACCTCTCTACTTTTCCTTCCCCTCCCCTATCCCACTTTGATGCTTTATTTGCAGTTTTCACGACGGTCTATGCTGCATTTCCCTCTTCCCCCTTATTTTGTTTTACATGTTATATTCACAGCCTTGTGTGCCTATAAAACATGATAATTTATTATTGAAATGAACATGCATGGACCAGAAAACGACATTGAAGGATGAAACGCTATCTTTTTAGCAGGCATACTATAGAGAGAATTATGAATAAACAAACAGTGGGATATTGAACTAAGTTGTAATGTTTTAAAGTAGTAAAATACAGTGCAGTAACTCGAGAGTACTCTGGATTTATTTTAGACGACGATCCTAAAAATCCATAGACTCTGTGTGGTAGAAAGTATTAAAATGGACACGTATAGATAGCTGAGACGGTTAGTGTTTAGGGTTGTCGAGCAGGAAGTTCTCAGTTCAAAGCCTAGATGGTAAAAGTCAATTAAGCTTACATTGAACACGGTAAAATGAATGCATTCCTTCCAAACTCTCTAACTCTCCTTAGCTCTTTCAATTCATTTTTCAGGTTTCATCTTGCAACCAGAATCAAGTGGATGAAAATGACCAATAAAGAAGCAACACTAACTCTTCATAGTGAACATATGACAGAGTTAAACTAACTCTGGTTAAAGAGGAAGTCTTTTCACTTTGTGCATAACTACGTACCCATTGACGTCCCTTCTGCTCAGCATGTCAGGCGGGCTAAATCCAGCTACCGGTGCGCGCCAAGTCGACTCCGAGGCTGCGCTGCGCTACAACAACGAGCTGCGCATGCGTCTGGACAAGCTGTCAAGGACGTACGACTTGACCACTATGAAGATCTTCATGGCGGTGGAGGCCATGGGGGAGAACAATGTATACAGTGTTTACGATCCAGGTTAGTGGAATGAAATTCTTTGATTGTCCATGTTCATGTACTAGAATGTGTGACTAGATGGGCGGAGCTAGATCAGTGGGTTGAAGTCCTATGATTGCCCATGCACTAGGAGGTGTGACTAGATGGGCAAGGCTAGATAAGCGGAATAGTTATGTGATTGTCCACGCACTAAATGGTGCAATCAGGTGAGTGAAATGAAGTTCTATGCACTAGGTTGTGTGACTCAATTAGAGGCAGGGGGTATCATGTGGCTTTATTGATTAATGTGGGACGGGGATTTGTAGTCTTGCGCCATGAGAGTGAACAATGTCTTCAATGTGTCGCAAGCCTTCTTATTCGCGTATCTTAAGGCGAGTCGCAAGCTTACCACAACGTTATAGTTACGACCCAATGTATTTAATCGAGATGGATTACATCAAATTACAATCATGTACTCAGTTTTTTATTTTCCATTTGTACGCAGCTAAACCAGTAAAGTGGTATGTTTTTGTTTAAAATCTAGGTATGCCAGGTTTAAGGGAAAAAAACGAAAATGAAAACTTTTATGGTGACGCGGGGAGGAAAGGGGGGGGGGGGGTCTATGTGAGAGAATATTTTATACAGTCACTATGGTCACTGTAATTTTGATAATCCGTATAGGCTTGGCTATATCACTCTCTTTCTTAAACGTCCTTTAAGTTCCCAAAAAGATATCCTATTCGACGATAAGCGGCATTGTAATCTATAATAAGTTTTGTGTCTCTTAAGTTTCCCGTAGATTCCTACACTGAGACCGAAGCACCAACTGAGATTCGAACCTCGGATACCAACGCATCAGTCAAGAGCACTACCGATTGTGCTACCGACGTTCCTCAAAGTGGCATTGACAGAAGACAAAAGAGCAAAGTGGGGACAGGACGTCATACTAGAGCCTACCCTATATCTCTACAAATTTTTTTTATAAGGTTAAAAAGAGGGGATGAGACAGTTGGAACTTTACCTTTTATTATGTGTATTTTTCATTGAGAGTCGAGTAAACGGGAGAGAACGGGTGTATCTTAACTGGAAACACGTTTAAAAAGTAAGGATTGATCAAAGGTCAAAATTAACCGTGAGCTTATAAATTAGAGAGAGTTGCCGTCTGGTAAAGAAATCATCAAAGCACTGCTGCTTAGCAAATTGTTTGCTTTTCAAAAATAATAAATCGACAATTCAAAATAGTTTTTTTGTGGGGGGGGGGGGGGCTTATGAAGAAGCGTCGGTTTTGTTTTGGATTTAATGTTCTACTTTCTGACCCTCATATAACGGTATTCCACTTTGTACCGATTATACTCGGTAACAATTCAGTTAGAGGGGGTATGGGTAATTCATGCTTTTCAACTCAGGAATTCTTTTGTTCAACACAAGCAGAGATTTCATTCTAAGAAAATAAATACTCTTACATCCATTTTGAATAGTTATTGTCAATCTATTTCAAGGGCCCGGAATTCCTTTCAAGTTTTTTTTCGAGATTGTGCTAGCCTAGTTTGGGATTATGCTTGTCAATTTATTGTAGACGCATAAAAGAGGTTTACCGTTCTTTGACAAGCTGTTGCTTTGGGGTTACTTGCTTTTTCGGTCTCTATTTGAATCGCTATCGACTCTATTGAGGTCCTGAGGAAAATTATTAAGAAACCTATACTTATAGCTCAATGTGGAGGCCAAAACGAACTGTCGAGGTTTCTATTCAAAGAAAAATATATTATTATTAGAGAATATCGTTTAATTAGAGTCAAGAGTTGCTTCCCTGTATACATTATTATCATGTTTTATGTCCTTAAACTAGGAAGCAAAGTTGCACAAAAATGTTCTTTATATTTGACATATTTTTTATTAGGAGCACAATCAACCTTTTTTTAAAGGATTGTGTTACTACTGTGCATGTTATCAATGTCTTTAAAAGCGTGTTATATGAATGCCCCAGATATATCAGCCACTAAAGCTATGGACTGACGAGCAAGAGATCCGAGTTCGGATCTCAACTGGTGATAACACCCTTATCAGACTCATCTGGCAACTCTCGGGTTGCGAAGCTAATTAATTAAAAAAGCGGTGGTGTATAAGTAGTAAACATATTAAGTGGCTATAGATGGCGGCCAAAAGAACGATGTTAAGATGATAAAATGTGCATTTTCACAGACGTATTTGCTTTGTCTTTAATTTTGTTGGTTTGCTGTTGTTGTTGTTGTTGTTGTTGTTGTTGTTGTTGTTGTTGTTGTTGTTGTTGTTGTTGTTGTTGTTTTGCGATGGTTAAGTTTGGTATTGGGTTGTTCGTTGTTTTGTTTTGTCTGTTTTCTCTTGTTGACTTTATCGGGTTTTTTTTCTCTCCTTTTGCTTTGGTTTGAGGCCAATCTTTTAGTTCGAATGCTCACATTGTCATGTTTCCTCTGTTGCTAGAGAAAAGATCGAACTGGGATGTGTTCCTGGTGAGGCGCGAGGCTTGCCGTCTGGACCTGACGCGCCACGAGAAGACCCGTGAGCGCTACGACCACTTCTTGTCCAGCGTGGGCCGCGAGGAGCAGGGCCAACAGTTCTTCCACTCCATGGTCGGCCTGCTCATGACCAAGGGCGCCTTTGATGTCTTCAGACAGGCGGGCAGCAGTAACGACAATAATGGTAACGATGGCAACAACCACAACGGCAACAGCAACATCCCTAACAAGTACCGCCACGACCTGGAGACAAGCTTCTGTGGCCACTTGTGTCGCCTGTTCGACAAGAAGCTGGACGCCTGGTTCGATGCCTTCGAGGCGGTGAATGTGCGGCTCACTGCGCATGTCAAAGTGTCAAACTACGTCCGGGTGCTGACGGGTCAGGTGGACGCCCTGTGTCGCCGCCGGGGGGTCCTCTACGCCATCAACATAAAGGTCACAGGCATGACCACGCCCAGACCACTGGACCTCATGGAACTGTGCATGGTCAAGGCGATGGTCATCCAGAACGGACTGGCCCCGCCTGACCAGGTGGTTCTGTGTCTCCTGTCGTGTCACCTCGGCGCTGACCGGCCCGTGTTACGCCTGTGGGAGTACCGGCCAACACACGCCATGGACACGGCCATCAGAGAGGCGGACATTGACCGCATGATTGACGCGGGCAGAGCTTCCCAGCACCACGAGCTCTGGGAGAAGAGCGTGTGTCCGCCCGGGCTGGGAAGCCTCACAGCTCGACAGCCAATCGGGAGGTACGACGCTGGCCAGCCTAGCCTGGGTGTGAGCAGTCATGTTGTGAACGGTTGCAGTGTCGGCGGGAGTCAGTTTCGCTCTCACGGTGGCCGGACATTCAACACGCACGACAAGATTGTCAACGGGAGTAACTCAAAGCCTGCCAACTACAGCAACAGCCAGTTTCAACAGCAACAGCCTTCCAACAGCAACAAGGAAAAGAAACAAAACATTGTTAACCCTTCCAGACCCATGATGGAAACAGCTGTGTATTAACCGTACTCGTCTGGCTTTACATTTCAGTGTCTGTGATATTTCCAGCCATAATTTTGTTAACATATTTTCAAATTATGGGCAGTGATATTAAAAACAAAAACAAAACAAAACAAAAAATTTAATTAAAAAAAACCTTTGGGAGGGAGTGTGTCGGTCGGCCATCGTATTAGCTTATGTGAAAAGAGTTGCTTTTCTTTTTTTTCTTTTTTAATCCTTTTACGCAAGCGCTCTTTTAAATTTTGTTTTGGGTTATCCCTATAATTTGTGAAGCTACAGAGCAGTACAAAAGATGCTGTTTGAATCGTACTTTTTAACATGGACGAAAGTACGACACTGTGTTAAAGCTCGAATTATCTTTGTATTAATTTTTCTTCCTTCACTGGGCCATGAAGAATACCGTGTCTATTTCATGACATTCTGGATTACAAACTGACTCTCTATGAATTTAGTTGGACAGAAGCC
>RQTK01000032.1:178019-285519 GCA_003991915.1 Elysia chlorotica | reverse complement strand
AGCTCTCCGTGCTCGATTATCCTTTCATATTATACGGTCTGAGTTTGTTCTGTTTTTTTTTTTACGAAACCAAATCATGCTACGGTGATTATCTATTTGATATAAATTTTATGGAATCGGCTGATGTGGCATGAAGTAAAAGTACGGGATCAGAAAGTAATAAGATAACATTAAAAAAGCAGTGGGGTAGAGAGAGAGAGAGAGAGAGAGAGAGAGAGAGAGAGAGAGAGAGAGAGAGAGAGAGAGAGAGAGAGAGAGGGGAGTGTGTGTGCGAGAGAAAGAGAGGGGGGGAGGGGGAGATAGATACAAAAAAAAGGGGGGGGGGGTAATTAAATAACCTGTGTTTCACTGTAGATTTTCTTAATGCTGTCATTACTGATGATACCTGAAAATCCAGATTAAATACTGTCGTCGTCGTCGTCGTCGTCGTTGGGTTATTAATTTTGTGAGTGTGTGCGTGTTGTTGTTGTTTTTTTTATTAGCAAACATATTTATAACCATGCTAAATGCTATTAAATAGTTTTTGCATAAGAATGGAACCAACTTCCAGCTGTACCTGCAACAAAATTTAACCAATCTACGACATACTGCTTCGTATAGTTGTTTAGGGAACTTAGGACACGTAGGGTGCAAAGTTCTGCATACCAACTTGCTAACAACAGTTTATGGCACATAATAATAGGCCACATTTGAAAGTTTTTAAAATTTAAACGATAATCATTCTATCTATCTTTTTGTCTTTGTTGTCGGCCCGTCATCTATTCAATGTTGCATCGCCCACGTTTCGTAATCAACAAAATCCACATCAAGCTAGTGTGAATATATAACATGAAATCGCACGTCTAAGCTGACTAAGCTACCTATTAAAAAACTTTTAAAACATGCCGCACTTTGAATGGGCCTACCTATGAAAGGAGCTGAAAAAGAAGTGGCTATATTCAATCCATAGGCAGTAAAGGAGGTTATGCTGTTTTATGGCATGTATCTCGTGGACGTTAGCTACTAGTCGTGAAATCGAAAAATACGGTTCACTCTCTAATCACGAAGGCTTGAATGAACGTCCCTCAGATCAAAACAAGCAAAACAAACGATTTTCTGCAGAGTGCGGCACATCGACTCTCTTAACCCTCTTTGCTAAAAGCAACCGATCAACCCAGTTGTTGTTTTTGTTGCTCTTTGTAAAACTAGTCAAGATTTGGGTATAGTAGATTTAATAGATCTAGCTCCATACATCAATTTATAGGGTATAGGCTAGGCCTGTTACAGTACTGAGTACACTATTTAGGCCTAGGCCCTATGTTGCATCTAGATCTAATTCTAGGCCTAGATCTAGACTCTCTCACTGTTACACTCTTTACATTGCATCTAGATCTAGATTTAGACTCCCTCACTGTTATACTGTTTATATTGCATCTAGATCTAGATCTAGACTCTCTCACTGTTACATTTTTTATATTGCATGATCTAGATCTAGACTAGATATATATGTATCCTGATATCACAACTGTAGTAATAATGCCAGGTTCACTACCAGATGATACTCTCTTATAAAACATGGAAATGGTTTCCATACATTATTACCTGCCCCCCTTCACTCTTGCCTGCATAACCAGACAAATTTAACATGACAGCAAAATCATGTTTCATCCAGTCTAACCAGGCTCTCACACAACTACCTAGGGTGAAAGCTTTCCTTTTTTTTTTGTCAATAAAAAAAAATTAGTTATTGAAAGCTAATTGAATCAAGTTTTTCTCCAAAATACTAGCAAAAGCGAGTGACTGGTCAGCCCGTTTCGAGCTCTCTGAGACGGCGTGGGTACATGATCACATGACTATGATTGGATTGATCGATCAGGCTTATTCACAACACTAGAGACTCCGAAGAGCTACATCATAATCATAACAATATCATGTTAGATCTTGGTGAGGGTTAAATATTGATTAACTGGAACAAATAAACTTAAAATTCCAGTACTAATAGTAATTGTTTGTCTACAACCATAGCTGATGTCCCGCTCAATCGGAGAAAACTAAGCTAAAAGGACGCTTGCTCAGATTTGCCTGCCAAGACCGCATAACCGCCAATTCCTGTCATAACCCTCCTTGCAGAGATACAAGAGCAAAACAAATAAAATCCACCTCACATACTATTCCTGTACATTTAAGGGGTATGAACGAATAACTGACATGAATATTTAAAAAACGATGCTCAAATATACCTAACAAGTTTTGGACAGTGTCTGCTAAGTTGCGTAGGAAGATGAACTGTAAACAAGCCTGGAAGATTCGATACTACCCTTACAAAACTTACTAAGTTTCTCTAGAATCGCCCCAACCCCATACATATAGCCAATCCAGACCTTAAAATGGAAAGGTTTGACTGAGTCTTAGGTCTATCATACTCTTAGAATTATGATGGGAAATCTTAGAGGCTTTTCGGGTGAGAGGTTAGTCTTTGAAACGGGTAAAACTGTATTGTACTAAAGACCTCCATGGAATCCATTGACTAGGACTGAGCTTTAACTTCTTATTTCTCTCTCTCTCTCTCTCTCTCTCTCTCTCTCTCTCTCTCTCTCTCTCTCTCTCTCTCTCTCTCTCACCAGAGACTCAGGTAGAAATTGTCTCTAGGGATAAATCCTGAAATGACGCTTAAATATCCTTTTAAAAAAAGTTGACAACTGATATGTATGTACATTATGTTATGTATTCATGAATGAATTCCTATGGAGGCAGGTGCAGGGTTTAACATAAGATTAATTTTGCCCCACTTTTTTTTGTTTATCACACAGGCTTGAGGTTTAATTATGAATTATTATTCTCTTTGTCCTCTTTTGTAACACTGTCAGATTACTGAACATTTGCAAACAAATCTTGAGATGTTTTGAAAGCTGCTCAAATCAAGATCAAGTGGCAGCAGTGTCAATATGTGCAGCCCTCATGCTATGTTCGTCATGAGTCTGAAAGGAGCTCTATCTCAAAAAACCTTTTCAAGGTTCTGGTGTCATGCTCAAAGGCGTTTCTATTCCGCAAATGCTATAAAGATGTCCGCCTGGCAAGTTTATGAGTATGGCGGGTTGGATCAGCTGTCTCTCTCAACTACTGCACGGGCAGCTACAATAAAGCATCCAACAGAGATGTTGGTAAAGATACATGCTGCCAGCATCAACCCATTAGATATTAGAATGATGGGTGAGTTTCAAAGCTATTTTTAAACCGAGCACTGTTGAATTTCAATCAATACAAATCTGTTTTAAAAGTCTTGAAGATCTCCATGGTACATTGACTTGAGTGAATAGAATTAAGAACAAAACTTAAGAGATTAGAGAACAACTCACAGAAAAAAAAAAATAAATAAAAGAGATTCTGTGTGAAAAGCGGTTTTAAGGGATTTAACTTATGTAATTCTAGTGTCAGTATAAGTTCAAATAATTATAGAGATGTCTGTGCTTGTAAAAGTTGTAAACTTAAATTTTTTTAGGGACCATCCAACTCACAAACCACATTTATTTGAGAGATGACAGTTGTTTCTATTTTCAAACTCTTTATAAATCATTAATTTACCAGGCCTAAATTTTCAGTTGTGTAAAGAAGGCTGTCCTCATTAAAGTTCCTTGGTTTTTATGTCACTCTTGTCAAATCCAGTTTGGTGCATGGACGATAGAAAATAATAATAGTTTTGAGATACTATCTAACGATGTTTGTACAATAATTTTTTTCCAAATTATGTGCTAATAGAGCACTTGATAAAATCACTCTTAAGAATTAAATGAAATAAAGAACTCTGCTGTGGAAACCTTGCAAAACAAAGTCTGATGATTCGAATTTCTCATAAACCGAATTCTGCAACAGAATAGGTTATTTTTGTCTCTTTGGCTCTAGTAAAATCAGACTCATGATTCGAAGTCTTTTTGGTTTGATTCTCTTATTTCGAAGCTGACACCATTAATGGGCATTACAAAAGTACTCTTTGTCAAGCAGAATTCAATGCTTATCGCCGGTTGGGGGAAGGTTGCTGTAGAAAGAAAACAATAGGAAACTATCATAAACACAGTTTTTCGTGTAAGGTAAGAAACTGTCTACAAATTTAAACACTCCTGTGGATTCGGTATGTAGGTCCCCTTCTCTAATTTTAAGTTTAGATCAAATCCCAAGCAATTCAAATCTTGAGGTTTCTTCTGTACTAATATTAAAAAAAGAGTTGGTTTTATTGCCATGATCTGTTCTTTACATCTGTGTTTCACTCTAGCATGTATTTTAAATGCACTTTAATCAGTTTTGCAAATTTTTTTATTATTTGTTTTGGACATGCTTCTCTGAGTTGGCTTTGTTTTTAGGTGATTGGTTTATAGAACAACCATTTTTGTAAAAAAAAATTTGACATCTCCTGCTACAACAATGCATGGCTATGGGTTGGTTTTATTTGTATATTTCAGCTGGTTATGGCAGAAATCTCCTGAATGTAATGAGGAAACAGAGAGACACATTGAATCATGGCACAGAGTTCCCCCTCACTCTGGGCAGAGACTTCTCTGGGACAGTGGTTGAGGTCGGTCGCAGGATCACCAGGTTCAAGGTTGGAGATGAGGTAAGACTTTGAATCCAGATACCCACAAATAATTTTGTATCATAAGTTCATCTCTCAGGGCATAACTGAAAAAAGTTAGTTATCTTACTGTGTTAGCAGAATGGCATGTCTCATTTTTTGTAGTTTTCATATAAATTCATTGTTGTATACTGTTTAAGTGTTAGAAGTAGTCAAAATGCATCAACGTTTTTTCCCCCCTTAAAAATGAAAATAAAGGACAAGCACAATGATAGAATATATATATATAACATATTAAGAAGAAGTGTTTGAGATATATGAGCTGATTTTCATTGAACTTATGTGTATATAGTTAATAAAAAAAAAAGCAATATAAACATCCTGTGCATGTTAGACATGTTTCATTCCTACATCTTTGAGGCACATATATTTGTTTTATACAACCAGGTTTGGGGGGCCATTGGTGCTTTCAGACCTGGGACTCATGCAGAGTACACCTTGACTTCCCAAAGTGAGGTAAGTGATTCGGTTGAGATTTTACCTTCTATGTGTAGCTCCAAAGAGAAAGGACGGAAAAGTCAGAAAAATGTACTTTCTCTTGTGCTCTAAATGGCTCTTAAACTGTAGTTTGTGTGGGATTTTTTTTATGGACCTTTTGAATTTTTTTTAAATTTCCTTTTTTTTTTGGGGGGGGTAACTCTTATTTCACTGATTATACTACAAAACTGAGAAAAGCAATACTTTTTAATATCTAAGGGGGGGGGGGTAATTCTTATTTCACTGATTATACTACGAAACTGAGAAAAGCAATACTTTTTAATATCTAAAAAAAAAAGGAATTAAGACAATCCCATGCTTTTCCCTGGCACGTACTTGTATATTTGTTGCCATTCGACTTAAGGTATTAGAAAACAGTCATTTAAAACTGTACAGAATACTCTACTGCAGTAGATATCTTAGTATAGGACTCCCTTGGGGATGTAACTGGTGTTGAACTAGAAGGATCCTCTCTCCCAGTTCAGAAATTTCTTTGCAGCAGAAAACCTTTAGATTTACCTTACACAGACAGCAAAATCCATGATGCATGACAAATATCATAAATATACGAGAATTTTGACTCCTGAAAATTGAAATATACTTGACTGTTAATATTTCCTCAAAGCATACAACTTACGAAATGAAGATCATTTTGGTTATGATGGAGCATTGCAAGCCATTATTTTGACACGTTGAACTTATCTTTGACAATATGACTTCTATTCTAATTCATAAAAAAAACACATCAGCTCCTAGCTCATTATAGGTACATCTAAGTTCATGCTAAATTTAAAAACTATGAAACTAGAAAAGAGAATAAATTTATATTAAATGAAAGATCAGTAAAATAATACTCTAAATGTGTAAACAGAATAGACAAAATTGTATCCTTTGTTGTGTTTATTGAAATACAGCAAATATTTGTCAACCAATTAAAAAAAATTCATTAAAACTTGTATTAACTGTTCACTTTGGTATAAAACTACCTGGTAAACAAGTTGTCAGCTACAGCATAAAAAGTATAAATTTTTGGTTGCTTTTGCTTTTTTCCCCCAGATCTCGAAGAAACCATCTAACCTGACACATGTTGAGGCTGCGTCGGTGCCATATGTTGCAGCTACCACATGGGCAGCTCTCAAGACGGTTGGTCAGTTAGATCACACCAAAGTGCATGGACAAAGGTTAGTTATCTCTCAGGAAAATTTGTTAGAACACTCCATTTTTAAGGCTTATTAGGTGTTGACAGACTCATCTGGTAGCTGCCTGTTTCTAGTTTTTACTTTTAGCCTTCGTTTATTACCTATCGTTGCAATGATTACAAATCTTATACCACATGCCTTCTTGTTTATAGCTGTGCGGTTCCTTAAATAATTCATATCATCCCAAATACGTTTTTTCGTATTGCAGAATACTTGTCCTAGCAGGCTCAGGAGGCATTGGGACATTTGCAATACAGGTTTGCTTTAACCCCATCTGTTTATGATGTTCCATAATTTTTTTTTATTATTGTCATTGAACTATGTGAGATAATTTTGTGATGTTGCTTTAACTGTCTCACAACCAAGTGTTCTGCCAAAATTTACCCCTGATTGTCAAGACTCAGTATAGGAATGTAAGCTTACAACTGTTTTTCTAGAATAATGGGTACTAACTGTCCAGGTATTTTTCTTCCCACTCTTTTTATAGTTTTACATAATTTGAAGTTCCTATTTTTGGCTCTCAACCAATGTGATAATTGGCTATAGAGTGCAAAGCCAAGTTGTGTTTGCCCATTATGTTGGGGTTATACATCTTAGTCAATACTTTCTGTAAGTAGGGGAAGAAATACAAAAATAAAGATCATTACATTCTTACAGCCCAGTATGACAAGTTGCTATTTACAAGTAATTTATGGGGTCCACGGATGAATACTCGGTTCTGAGACCCCAGGATCACCTATTTATGATAGTTGTTAGTTGATATATCTAAATAATTAATATTCTCTCCACAGTTAGCTAAAGCGTGGGGAATGCATGTAACTACCACATGTAGCTCAGATGCTGCTGAACTAGTGGCTTCCCTCGGGGCGGACGATGTTATTGACTACACCAGAACACAAGTGTGGTCTGAGCTCCAGCACAGGGAAAAGTAGGCAATCCTTTTCTGCTTTTGTTTTGTGGCGGGTTTTTTCGCATTTTTTTTTTAAATAACAAAATGTATCATAGGCAATTTTTGAAAATATGAGAGAAAGGACAAAAAACGGACAATGGTGGTAGTAGTAGTAGTAGTAGTAGTAGTAGTAGTAGTAGTAGTAGTAGTAGTAGTAGTAGTAGTAGTAGTAGTAGTAGTAGTAGTAGTAGTAGTAGTAGTAGTAGCAGTAGCAGCAGTAGCAGTAGTAGTAGCAGCAGCAACAGCAGCAGTAGTAGTAGTAGTGGGAGGGAGGAGGTTTGTTAATAATAATACAAGGAGGAGGGCGATAGAGAAGCATTGGTTTGTCTGTTTTCTAGATGTTGACTTTTTGGCAATATTCTCTCTCAGATTTGAGTATATACTGGACCCACTAGGAGGAGAAGTGACTGACAAAGCTGCAAAATTTCTGAGCCCATGGAAGAATTCCAAACTTATCACTTTGAATTTTCCGCTGCTGAAAAATTCGGATGAGATGGGTGTTGTGCCAGGACTTTTCAAGTCTGCTATTTCTGCTGGTTTTGCGACTCTAAAAGTGAGGCTCAGATTTTTAAGTCTTGGATAATTTCAATAAGGATTTTCAATTTTCAAAAGAGAATTAGAAATCATTATTGGTAAATGAAAGTTAAAAGCATCACATTTTGTTTGTATTCTTAATTAATATAACTGTGTGGGTTAATCAATATGGTTTTCTCAATAAGTAGTGAATTCAAATGTCAGGCTTGGCTTAAAATGCAAATGGAGTAACTGAATTACAGTGGAGTCTGCTTACTTTAAATCTCTTGGATACGGCTTAAAAGTATCCCAGGTTTTTTTTTAATGGTTTTAAAGTAAAAAAAGGTTATAGGTATCTCAGTTATTGTTTATCTGAAACAGGGTTTATCTTAAGCATATTCCATTGTATCTCTCTTGTTTGAAATGAATTTAGTAGTTTTTGCACAATAGATTGGTTTCTGTGGAAGGAAAAGATTAATTCTTAACATTAGGAAAGTTAGTCAAAATTATCAGTTGATGTGCAGTTTTGAATTTGAACAAATAAGGCCAGAACTATTTTTTCAATCAATTGAAGATAGGTTTATTAGAATTTCAACTAATACTATGCTCTGAGTAAGCTCACTTTGTTCACTATTGTTTTATAATTCTTTAAATACTCGTGTAAAAGATAGGAATCGTCTATCAACTTCTGCAGGGCCTCCAGTCTGGTGGAAGTGTCCGGTGGGCAGCGTTCAACCCAAATGGTCAAGCCCTGGACACAGTGAGGCGTCTTGTCGAGCAAGACAAGGTGAGTCTTCCATCATAGTGGGAAAGTTTAGATGCACATCATTATAATCAGATAATCAGTTTAGTTTAGTTTAAGCTTCTTGATTCCCTGTGGAACATAGGGCCGCAGCAACTCCCCTCAACCGAACTCAGTTCTGGCTAGTCCCTTCAGCTTGGCCCATGTGGTACTGGTGGCTTTTATCTTGCCATAAATTCTTCACTGCCAAGCTTGACTGAGGTGGCGGACCTTGCGGTTTTCTAATAAGTAAAATACTCTGCTCTAATGGTCTTGTTCTAGACACAGTGAGCCAGTTCGTGTCAATTGGTGTTGTAATTTTCTATCATAATGGTGGATTTTGAGAGCATTTCCATTAGATAGTGAGTAAGGTTTCAACTACTCAAGTCAAATAGTCATTTCCTTGACACAGTGAAGTGTCTTGAGGAGACAGACAAAGTAAGTTTTCCAGCATAATGCACTGAATTCCCACCAGATAGTCACTAAGTATACTACCCAAATGTCAAGTCCTGTACACAGCTAGGTGTTTTGTCGTGATGGGTAACATAGGTTCATTGTTGTAATAAGCTGGTTTGATTCTGAATTCCATCAGCCAGGCTCCATAAACATCTGATACAGTAGGGTAAATAGACTGGGCTCCTCAGTAGATTTAGGATATCAGTTCAGTAGCTGCAAAAAAATGTGTGTGATTCACACACAAGGTGTGCTAGACAGTTTACTACTTTTTGATTTATAACGTATGCGGCACATTGTTTTTGTTTTGTTTTTTTTTTGTGACAAGATTCTTTGGCCATGTACATTTGATGTCCTTGAATCTGTCAATTCCAATGTATGCTGTTTGTGATGATTTTAACTTCATATTAGAGGCATAGAATGCAAAGCATTTAAAATCAGATTTCATAACTAATTCAGGGGTGTTAAGAATGCACACATCATACCACTCTTTAATTTTTTAAGAGGCAAGTTGAGGTCCGTCATGATGGGTTTTAAAGAGTGACTAGTGTAATCATTAACATACAGATCCAACACCAAGCCCCTTTCCGTTCGATTTGCTATGAGATTTGCATGTGAATGTGGTGGTGTGGCTGATGACAGAGTGAAAACCTCTCTTTCTGTTTTTTGGTCAAAAGGCTTATCACATGAGACTCTAATGGTTTGTTCAATTGTATACGTTTAATATTTCAAATAAACACTAGATTTTTTAAATTAATATTTTATTCTTTCTCTTCAGAATGGACAAAGAAATATGTCAGCTGGCGTTAAACTTTATATTCATTGGCAGAAGAAATTTAATAGATATATAATTATTATATATATTAAAAATTATTTGTGGATTTTACTTAAACTGTACCATATGTTTTGAATATCCTGTTGTATCTTATTCTTAACAGCTTATTTTATACTTTCATAATAAGTTCTCTTAACTATTGCAATCATTGATAGTTTAGTTTAGTTTTAGTTTAAGCCTCTTGATTCCATGTGGAACATATGACCGCAGAAAATCCCCTCTACCGAACTCGGTTCTGGCTAGTCCTCTTCAGTTCGGCCATACACTTCCAGCGCTTTGTCTTCATTGATATCTGAAAATCTATTATTTGAGCTCAAAGATTTGAAGAAAACCATTTGTTTCTATTTGTGTTGTATTGGTTTATGGAGAGCTTCTACCATTGGTCAAGAAGTTTGCAAAGAATGTATATTTTTTTATTTCAAAACATGTACTTCAGGTTTTATCTCTCTGAATATTCCTTTTCATCAGATCCGTCCAGTTGTACAAAAAGTCTATCCATTCTTAGAGGCCCAATCAGCTTACAAGACTGTCAATGAAGGTCATTTGAGAGGAAAAGTTGTTCTGGATCTCAAGCCTGCGTAGATTTTATGACTTGAGTCAAGCTGTATCCAGAAGGTCTCTCTGTTTATGTGGTTATTCTTTCTGTGTAGATACAATGGTTAAATGTAATATGATATAATTATACTGTTCTAAAAATTGTGTGATTTGATTCATATTGAATTAATATATACTAAATTCATAGATCATCGTTGTCACATTAAAAATTTACACCCATGAGCTTTTTTTTTTGGGGGGGGGGGGGGGGGGGCTTGTTTTCTGTGTGGATGAAACAATTTTGTATGAATGTAAGAGGGAGGGAGGTGGCCCAAATTCAGAGGTCTTGAATTGAGACAGCTATGGGCTCGATTCCCGCTCTAATTTTTTTTTCTCATACTGGTTGAGTCAGTATCAGTATACCTCTCCTAGATACTGTTTTGTTTTTTATTTTGTACAGAAACTAGGACTTTAAACTAAGAGTGAGTTACGTTTTCTCTTATCAAAAAGTACTTTTCTTTACCAATCAATGCATTACCTTAAGACCCTTAAGACCCTCAGTTAGAATCTAAAGAGAAAAAAAAAATTCAGAGAACCTATCATGAAAATAAAATTAAGCACAGATTACTATTCTTTGAGGACTGATCATTTGTTTATGAACTCCAAGGCACACTTTCTTCTCCTACCGTGAGAACCCGCTTTTCTTGTCTCCCGAGGGCCAAGTTCTTAAGTGAAGACCGCCGTTTAACATAACATACCCAACTAATCTGGCCTAGTGATTGCCACTCTTCCAGAAGCATAGTTGGTTAGTACAAACAGATGACAACCTATAGCTGAAAATTACTTATAATTTTTTCACATTGCTGTTTACATAGTTATGGATGGATGTGGATAAATCTGACTGAAATATGGGGTGTATGTCACTAATCTTGATTTTAGGTGCAGCTATTCTACAAAAATTAAAGTGTACACTTAAACCTTTAAACCTATGGCAGAAGCCAGATACTTTACCATTGAACCACCTAGTCAGACAAGTTCTTTTGTTTGTTTAATCTCATTTAATTTATATTTCTTTCAAAGACTGAAGGGAATTGGTAAAATTTTCAATGCAAATTAATTTTAGTGTTAATTTTGAGCTTTCATTTTAGCCATTTCCTATTTGCATGGATCTGGTAGTGTTATTTATTGTTGTTTTCTTAAATAATATCAAATTAAATTCAGTGTCTTTTTTCGTGATATTTCATGAGATTCAGCCACCCCCATCCCCCGAAAAATGTTTTGCCTTTAAATGGAAGTTGTTAATATCAATCAGGGTCTATGTAAGCCTTGTGAGGTTGTTTTTATTTTGTTTTTTGTTGATTTTTGTTTTGATCGACCTTCTGTGCAATGACTTAGCACCTCCCTCTGTTTGGAATATCACTGCACTTATTTCAGGGACGGTGGTCTCTCCTTTAGCCGTGTCTATAAGTGTGGCAAGTTTCCGAAGGACTCGATTATGTCTCCATGTACATATTGCCTGAGAGAGGGTGATTTTTCTGGAGCTCAAGACATGCTGTGTGGTCTGTCTGCCTTGGCATAGTGGGGTCTTCTTTTTTTCCCTACCGCACTAGATTTGCATTGGAGGGCAGGAGATCGTAGGCTTATCTAATAAGGAAGCTGGTCAGAGGTGGCACCATGTGCCAGATGTCAGATGTCATTCTAGGTGAGGGATTTTCCCTCCTAGAATCTTCATTCAGTCGTATCCTCATTGATGACTCCTCTTTTCGCCTTCCCTTCTGCCTTTGACCACAACTTAATTTTTGATGATCGCAGACCTTTACGATCAGTGTGAGTTTGCTCAATTATTTCTTCAATCTGAAGACATTCTTTAGCTTGATCCACACCTGTGACAACTTTCCATTTCCTCCCCCTCTTTATGGTAGGTTGCATTGTCTTTATAAATATGCACACAAATTTTGGTATAAAATAAAAGCAAAGGGTAAATTATGTCTCTGAAATTAACAAGTTTAATATTAGAAGACTTCTTTGTACTGAATGTTTCTACCTAATACCTCTTGATAGCCTTGAACTGAATGAAAAGAATTGACAATGTACTTCCGCCTAGCTGAATATCTATCAGTATCACTGCTCCTCTTTAAAATATTATCCTTTTTGTGGGGGGTTTTGTAAGAAGAAAAAAAAAAGCTTAACTGAACTGACTTTGCACAAAGTCTGCCAAATACACGCAGTTACACACAAAACATGTTTTTCTATAAGTAGTCAGAAGATTTTAGATTGTGACAGATTCATTCTGCTATAATTGAATACATGTATTATATCATGATGCATGTGTCCTTCCAAACATGTCTTTCATATTTTTTTTTAATTTGCCATAATTTAATATTGCCATCTTAAGGAACTTTTAAAAACTTGCATGACTTTAAAAATGACAATTTTTTTTTTATATTATTCCATTTAATGAAAGCCATGCATTTCTTTACTAAATCTTAGTGGTTTTGTTTTTTTTTTTTGTTGTTTTTTTACTTAGACATTATGGCAAGTTTAAGAATACTTTATGTTAGAGCTCATGTTCATAAAAGCCACAAAGCGATGCAACTGAACTTTAGAGGTGAAATAAATGTATGTGTAGATAATTTTTTACATTAAATGTATATGTATCTACAGGTAATTTTGTATAGATGCTACAGGGTTTCTCTCTTAATTGTGACTTGTTACAGATACAGAATTTGAAATGCTGATGGAGAAGGACTACATGATCTGATATAATGTGAGATGTATTATATTATATAGATTTTACAGGCGAAAATGATAAAAGAGAGGATTTGTTTTGTTGTTGTTGTTTTTTGTTGTTTTTGTTTTGTTTTTGTTTTTATAGATTCAGTTTACTTATAATTTTTACTAATAAAAGTGGGTAAATTATATTATTTTATTGATACTGCCTCGGTTGGATTGCTGTTATAAGTTTTGAAATAAAGATTTTACTGTATTCAATACATAAATATATTGCACACACACAAAAAAAGGAGAAAAAAAGTTTGTATTACTTTTTTTTTTTATTGTAATCGTATGTCCCCAAGGTTTCTCAGTCAAAGAAACCTGTAAGGAGACAAGGACTTCGTCCTATTATATGATTGTGTATCAGTTCAGATCACTATTGAACTGAACGTTCTGACCCCTAAATAACTCTTTTCATTTGATCGAACTTGTTTTTGTGTTGTTGTTTTTTTTCTAATCTAGATTCCGCCAACCAGTATTACTGTGATTTCTTTCTGTCTGTAGCTAGATTTTATAAGAACTACATGTAACTCATTTCAATTGGAATCTCAATAAATTCCTCCCTTTGGGTCGATTTTTAAATTGTGTATATGTGTACTATTCTGTATACCTTATCCCTCTCCCTCTTTTTCTAGTTTTATCACTATGTTTGTCCATGCTTTTGGAGAGAGAGAGAGAGAGAGAGAGATAAGTACAGTACTAGTGATCTGTGTTTTAGCTTAGCATCCTTTCTTTCTTGAAGAATTCTATGGAGATGTGTTATTAATTTTTGAAATTTGAACTATGGATGTCCTGTTGACCAATACAGAGCACGAATCTACTACAGTACTAGAAAGGGGGGGGGGGGGAGAACTTGCGCATGTGGTAGAGCATTGGCCTCCCAATTGCAAGTCTCTCAGTTTTAAACCCACAATCAGTCAGATATTTTTTTAATCCAATTTCGTCCCATACTGGTTGGGTCGGTATCCTTACATATATTATGTATCCCCGCACTCTCTCTGACAGTGTGGTAGCACCCACAAATAATGGTCAGACGTTTGTCTTGGGGTAAGTATACAATTATAGTATAATAGTCTATATAGTGCTGACATTGGACTCTAAACAATAAACAAACTAACCGTGGCATTGATTCGATAAACATGCATCCCTGTTTCATGTCAATTTGTTTACTATACATGTCATTCACGAAGATACTATCGTGTCAACATTTACGAAATGATAAATACTATTACTATAAATTCTGTGTAAAAACGTAGCGATTTAACTTTATTAATAAACACCCTGTCTGAGGGTAAGGAAAACAACTAAAAAATCAAAACTTGCCAATCTATCTAGATCTATAATTGATCCAAACAACAGCAAAACAACAGCGTAAGCACAAAGTAAAAAACATTTCTCTCTTTACGAAAAAAAAAAAACACCCAATAAATATAGGCCTACATTGTGCTTTGCTTTTAAAAACGCAAAACACAGATTTATAACTTTCTAGGCCTTCTACGTCATTCCGAACTCTAACTCACTTATTCATTAACATTACTCCATGCCTAATCAAACTTCGCGTAATCTCTAAAACCTAGTCCACTCTCGCCAAACAGCGATTTCATTAACACTACTCGCGCGGCACATGCCCGCATAGTAGCGTACGCGTAAACACTGAAACACTAACTAACCTACATGCATTTTTTTTTTTTTTGGTAAATGGGTACTTCGGTCAGAAAGGACAGTGTATTATTCATTTCCTGCCTTTATCTTTATCTACAATCTTTTCTGACTTCCCATCTACCTTCTTCCCACCTCCTTGTATCTTTCATCATACACGTACAGGCATATACATGTACATGTACCGCATATCTTTTTTGTTTTCCATCTTCATAACACAACTGCTTCTTTCTCTCTCCCCCCCCCCTTTCTCTCTCTCTCTCTCTCTCTCTCTCTCTCTCTCTCTCTCTCTCTCTCTCTCTCTCTCTCTCTCTCTCTCTCTTTTTATTCAAAGTATCCCAGGCTCCCAGGGGTGTATCTCTACGTCAATTCAATGTTACTAATTAAGAAATCGGGTCTACTCACACATTCGCAAAAAAACCCCCCCAAAAAATTGATTAAAAATTGCTTCACATGGCTTGGCTCAGTAGGCTTCATAATCAGTACATGTATATTTTCATCTGGGGGCCTGTTGAGACAGAAGTCTTCGCAGTGCGTGTAAGCACGTGGACATGTCAAAATTTATATAAAAAAATTTGAGGAAACAAAAGTCATAGGATATAGCTTTTCTCCTTTACAAAAATGTTCTCTCTCTCTCTCTCTCTCTCTCTCTCTCTCTCTCTCTCTCTCTCTCTCTCTCTCTCTCCCCCCTCCCTTTTCCCCCTTTTCCATATTTTTTTGTTGGACAAGGTGGCTTTTCGAAATTATTTTTCTTTCATCTGTTGGAAGTTAGTACCTTGGTACACTGAGGGTTTGGATTTTGTAAATATCAAAACAAAAAAAAAAAGTAATGTAGTCCTCGTGTGCTTCTACATTGTGATCTTTCAAGGGTTATATGACATAAGAGCACTGGGCCCCGTTTAGAAATCTTTCGCTAAGCGCTTCCATTAGGCATATGTATTTTTAATAGCATTTTAATAATTATGGTCCTGAGATGTAGACTTATGCCTATGTTGTATTGAATTCAATTCAATCCTCTATAGGGAAATTAGAGTGCAAAGCATCGTTAAACCTGCATAATTAAAAAAAAAAAATAACAAAACAAGAACGAAATGGTAATGTCACTGGAACAGCACTGACAGAACCAAAGATCTTATTTAATATTATGTAAGATCTTTGGACTGAACCTGTCCTCCAAGGTGTAAGTTTTGTGTCCAAAACGATCACCTCGGGAGGCTCGAGTTATCTACCTGGCCACGCCTTCATTTTCAAGATGGCAGCTGCCATTGATAACAACATCGCAAATGCCGGGTAGTTTCTGGTCTATCTACAAGAGACAGATCAGCCCAATGTGACGTGCTGTAAGACTGAAATGCATCTCTCTCTCTCTCTCTCTCTCTCTCTCTCTCTCTCTCTCTCTCCTTTTATCTCTGTCGCTCTATCACACACACACACACCTTTGTTCCCTTCTGTGTGTCTCCACCTCTCTTCCTTTCTCTCTCACACATTCGCACAAAAAAATAATAATAATTGCTTCCCATGGGTTGGTTCAGTAGGCTTCATAATCAGTACATGTATATTATTTTAATCTGGCGGCCTGTTGAGACAGAAGTCTTCGCAGTGCGTGGAAGCACGTGGACATGTCAAAATTTATATTAAAAAATCGAGGAAACAAAAATCATAGGATATAGCTTTTCTCTTAAAGAAATTCTCTCTCTCTCTCTCTCTCTCTCTCTCTCTCTCTCTCTCTCTCTCCCCCCCCCCCCCCCTTTTTTCCCCCTTTTCCAATATTTTTTGTTGGACAAGGTGGCTTTTCGAAATTATTTTTCTTTCATCTGTGGGAAGTAAGTACCGTGGTGCACTGAGGGTTTGGCTTTTGTAAATACAAAAAAAAAAAATAATAATAATAATAAAGTAATGTAGCCCTCGTGCGCTTCTACGTTGTGGTCTTCCAAATGTTATATGACATAAGAGCACTGGGCCCCGTTTAGAAATCTTTCGCTAAGCGCTTCCATTAGGCCTATTTTTAATAATTATGATCCTGAGATGTAGACTTATGCCTATGTTGTATTAAATTGAATTCAATCCTCTATCAGAAAATTAGTGTGCAAAGCATCGTTGAACCTGCATAATTAAAAAAAAGCAAAAAAACAAGAACGAAATGGTATTGTCACTGGAACAGCACTGACAGAACCAAAGATGTTATTTAATATTATGTAAGATCTTTGGACTGAACCTGTCCTCCAAGGTGTAAGTTTTGTGTCCAAAACGATCACCTCGGGAGGCTCGAGTTATTTACCTGGCCACGCCTTCATTTTCAAGATGGCAGCTGCCATTGATAACAACATCGCAAATGCCGGGTAGTTTCTGGTCTATGATAGACTATCTGCAAGAGACAGATCAGCCCAACGTGACGTGCTGTAAGACTGAAATGCAGTGAATGAAGCGTGCTTTGCAACAACAACAACAAAACATTTAAGGTAAAGGTAGAAAAGAAAAGGGCTTCTATAGATCTAGAAGCATTTTAAAAGAAAATGAGTGCCAGATTAGATTGATCAAGATTATCATGAGCAACGATTTGTTTACTCCTCTACTTCTTCTTCTTCTTCTTCTTCTTCTTCTTCTTCTTCTTCTTCTTCTTCTTCTTCTTCTTCTTCTTCTTCTTCTTCTTCTCCTCCTTCCTTAAAATTCTTTTTCTTTATGATCTTCTTTTTCTTTTTCTTCTTCTGCTCCTCCTCCTCTTCTTCTCCGTCGGTATTTTATACTTTTACTGCTCAAATTCAACATATTGAATATTATTAGAAGGTAATTACTTCTAAGGTTGGTCCACATGTGCTTAGATATTTTTATAATAAATATTATCATATATAATTACATACACATAGCCTACACTGCTACAGTCGAACAGTCTGCCCTGTCGACCACCTGCCCATGGCGACACTTTTCTTTGACTCAGCATTTTTTCATAGATATTTTGTTACTGCTTAAGGCGACTAGGCCTACCTGCCAACGGAACCGCGGGCAGCCTAAAATCCAATCAAACTGATCAAAACCTGCTCATAGCGACAAAGGCTGTGCTTGAGAAATGGGTTGGAAAGAGGGAAATGAGCGACAATGTGTGTCTAGCGTACAGTTAATTAGAAGGTGACTGACGGCGCCACCAGCGACAAATGGAAAGTAGGAGAAGGTGGGTTGAAAGAATGATCGGCCGTGAAGCTCATGCAGTGCCTTTCTTCAAAGACCAGTCTGTGTAACTGAAAGGGTAGGGGTGGTCATGAGGAAAACTTTTAGGATACGCCAAATGATCATTGCTATTTACATGTCCCCGTCCATTAGGTGAAAAGGAGGAAGACAAAAATATAATGAGGTGAGAGTATGAGACAGGATGGGGGAAAAAATAAGAAAGCGAGAGAAAGAGAAGGGGGCGGTAAGAATGACGGAGAGATGAAACTTTGCATGTCTCGGAGAGACGTTTGGACGGAAGGTCATCTTTATTGATTTTTCGCACCTGACACCAGCCGCACCCTTTGAATAGTTTGATGTGAGTAAGGTAAGCTCAAACTAAGAAACAATTTTTTCTACTATCGTCCCCTTCCCTTGATTAATCAAGGAGATCTCTAGATTCTAGGGACCAGAGACAAACAAGCTTTTCTCCCAATTTATTTTGAAAATGATCATGTTTTACTGCTAGTTTCCTAAAGGGGATCGTAAATGACAATGGTTGGGACAGATGACAATCATTTAAAAAAAGGTGATGCATTGACAAAACATGACAGGCCTTAAATGAATAGGAGCAGTTTAAAATATTGCCATTGAATCTTACATATAGAGGAACGAATATTGAAGTGGTTGCTGTTAAATTCACGTAGATGAAAGACAATTGTATTGTTTGCATTCTGAAGTTCATTGTGGATTTTTATGGCTCTGTATATTCAGTTTTTAGCAGAAGTAGACAACAAAAGAACATGTGTGAAGCCATATAAACGTTAACTTGATGTTCTTAATGCCTAGAGATGCGCGAGCTGCAAAAGCCTTGTAGTTGACAAGCAAAGGTACACAACTTACAAGTAATTATCACTAATGAGTTAATAGGCTATTACATTATGATTATTATCAATTCAGTAAGAGTAATAACTTCATAGTTAATGGAAATTGTCAAATTTTTAATTTAGATGTAATATTCCTACTTTTTAATGAATTTCTTTTTTGCAGATGACGCCATTCTCTCTTTACTCGGTTGCCTTGTGTCTGACTGTGGCTGTGATTTATCACAATGCTTTGTGGTGTGGATTTGTGTTTGATGATATGTCAGCCATAGTAGATAACAAGGATCTGCGCCCTCACACTCCTATAATGAATTTGTTTCGGAATGATTTTTGGGGCACACCAATGCACAAAGTATGTGACTTAGAATTCCAAAATATTTCATGTTTGCCAAATCTATAATTCAAGTTGAAATTTTCCGCTAACAATCAATTTGGAATTATAATTTTTTAACCAAAAAACTTAAATGCCATGTCTTCTTATATAAATCTCAATTTAATATCTTGAAATAGAAAGAATCTTTTTCCTTGTCCAAGTTTAACATCTTTATTGTTCCCAAAGTAGATCCTATATTCAGGATAATAAGTACCAACGATTGGAAAGTCTGCAATTTTTACATGTGACTATGCATATTTAAAAAAAACATTTTTTTTTTTTATTTTTAAAAATTGGAATATTAACATTTTCAGTAGTTAATGTTGACATGAATCCATAATGGATTTCAGGAAAAAAGTCACAAGTCTTACCGACCACTGTGTGTGTTGACTTTCCGGCTCAACTACTACAATTTTTTCTACTATCTTCCCCTTCCCTTGATTAATCAAGGAGATCTCTAGATTCTAGGGACCAGAGACAAACAAGCTTTTCTCCCAATTTATTTTGAAAATGATCATGTTTTACTGCTAGTTTCCTAAAGGGGATCGTAAATGACAATGGTTGGGACAGATGACAATCATTTAAAAAAAGGTGATGCATTGACAAAACATGACAGGCCTTAAATGAATAGGAGCAGTTTAAAATATTGCCATTGAATCTTACATACAGGAACGAATATTGATGTGGTTGCTGTTAATTATTATCAATTCAGTAAGAGTAATAACTTTATAGTTGATAGAAATTGTTAAATTTTTTATTTAGATGTGATATTCCTACTTTTTAATGAGTTTCTCTTTTGCAGATGACGCCATTCTCTCTTTACTCGGTTGCCTTGTGTCTGACTGTGGCTGTGATTTATCACAATGCTTTGTGGTGTGGATTTGTGTTTGATGATATGTCAGCCATAGTAGATAACAAGGATCTGCGCCCTCACACTCCTATTATGAATTTGTTTCGGAATGACTTTTGGGGCACACCAATGCACAAAGTATGTGACTTACAATTCCAAAATATTTCACGTTTGCCAAATCTAAGTCAATTCTATAATTTCAGTTGAAATTTTCCGATAACAATCAATTTGGAATTATAATTTTTTAACCAAAAAACTTAAATGCCATGTCTTCTTATATAAATCTCAATTAAATATCTTGAAATAGAAAGAATATTTTTCCTTGTCCAAGTTTAACATCTTTATTGTTCCCAAAGTAGATCCTATATTCAGGATAATAAGTACCAATGATTGGGAAGTCTATGGTGACTATACATACATATGTACAGAGCTGGGATACTAGGATTTGTTTCTCATTATAAATACTGATACAGACTTAACCAGCTGCCTGTTCAGAAGCTTATTTCGGGACTCAATATTATTAACAATTTAGGAGCTGAATGTTACGTTAATCTTTAACATTTTCAGTAGTTAATGTTGACATGGGAATCCATAATAATTTCAGGAAAAAAGTCACAAGTCTTACCGACCACTGTGTGTGTTGACTTTCCGGCTCAACTACATGATAGGAGAACTTGATCCAGCTGGCTACCACTTGCTGAATGTCATCCTTCATGCTTTAGTATGTGTCATGTTCATGAGGTTAGTGTCAAATCTGAATTACCAGAGTTCTCTGCTCTCAAGTTTTTTTGTTTTTTTTTATATATTGTTTTCTTTAATTCTTTGACTCTTAGTATCATGGTAACTATAATAACAACTGTCGTAAACTCTAATTTGCCCTTAGTTCATACTGAAAACACATTTTAAAATATCTTTAGAAGTGATGGAGACTGAGGAGATTTGTTTGGGGCTTGGGAGAACTTGGTGATTCTTTCAACAGATCATCATAGAGTTAATAATGTTGCTCTTCTTTAACACGAATGACATAATCTAGGCCTACATTGTATCCAGGCTATACATTTCTTAAAAGTGTCCATGGTGTGCTGAAAGCCTCAGTCTCAAGTGAAACTCATTGAAAGAATTAGCTTGAAAGGTTCCGTTAGTAATAGATTTAAAAAATATATAAATAATTGGAAAGTAAAGGGCACTGAGTCAAAAGCATTGATTTCTGATTCAAAATCGGTCTTGTCATGATGCAGTTTTAGCCTAGATTTTCAGCCTCTCAAACTTTTCATTGTGTATAATAAACTTTTACTTCATCGTTATCTGCAAGTCAATGACTGTTGTGTCACTTTTCATTCTCTCTAGTGCGTTTAATTAAACAATTATTCGTTGAAATCTCTGTGAAATGAGGATTGATTAACAAATAAGCTAAATACAGAGAGAATGGTCGTGGAACTGGTCAAAATGAGTGCGAGTGATGGCTAACACTGAAGGTAATAAAGCAATTAGTGATTATCATGTAAAGTAGCCTTTCTGCTATACAATTACAAGAGAACCGGCGATTGTTAATTAGTTTTAAGTTCACTAGGTTTCCTGAAGAACTTTATAGGGAGACAGACGCACCAGTTGAAATTTGAACCAGAGACCCCCTGCTTGCCAGTACAGATTAATGACTGAGCTGAGAGAGAACCTGATAATCATAACTAATAACTGTATATTTATTATGTTGTTGTTTTTTTTTAATTATTTTTCAGGGTCTGCACAATGTTTCTAAGAGAAGTTACAAGTTTTATTGCTGCACTTCTTTTTGCAGTTCATCCAATCCACACTGAAGCTGTGAGTTTGTTGCATATTTTTTTCTTTAACAGAGAAATGAAATATGAAAATATTTGTAGATTTACAGCTTAAATTCTGTTTATCCTAATGCCATTTTATGCTTTGTTTTACCACATTAAAATGAAATTTGGCAAGGTAGCATTTTATTCTCTACTCACAGCTTAAGGGCATTTGCTCATAAAAACAACCATTTTTTTAAAAGAAATATAAAATCTTAGTTAAACCCCTCAGACATGTGTGTTAGGTCACTAATAGATGAAAAAAAAAGGAAAGAAAAAGAGGTAATGATCTGGCGGCCATCTTAGATTTTTCAACGGTGTTTAGTTCTTTTCCGTAGGGCTTTTTTATGTATGAACCCAATTACCTAAAACTTAGTGTGCATGCACTTGACATAACTATACAAATTTGTTTAGAAGGGTTATTATAGCAACTGTAGAAATATTGGAAAAAGAACAAAATGATCCCTCTTTATTTCATAAAAAAAGACAACTTAAAGAAATATCCTTCTATTCAAAGCTTTCTACAGTAATCAGCTTTTTGCAACTCAAATTTGAGCTTAATCCGATAAAAAAAAAAAAAAGTTATAGGCATTTATGTACCCAAATTATTAGTTTTTAAGAAAATGGCTAATAGATTAACAAAGACAAAAACAAGAGGAAAAAAAAAAAAGAATGATAGTGATCTAGAGAAAACAAGATCTACAAAATGTATTGTGCGAATTACCAGTAAGAAAGCAGGGAATTTCATTCATATTTAGATGAAGAGTTCAGATATTGACCATTAGAAAGCTATATAACTCGATATAGTAGTCAAACGTGTGATCAAATGAAATGTCCAACATGAAATGAACACATTTTTGGGTGGAGAGTCATGAACAAAAATATTCACAAAAAAAAAAGATAAATTAAAACAACTTCCAAGCTGTTTTTATTATGTTTCTACATTCTTGAATAACTAGAGAAGGCAATGAGACCATTTCTGTCAGAAGTGAAAATTATCAATATTTACACGCAGATGCCGATAACTAAATGTATCCATTCAGGCGATCTTGCCTATGAAATAGGGGGAAAAGATTCATATTTTCAACCCACATTTATAAGTTTTATGACTTTTCAGGGGAAGTGGGAACTGTAAACAATCAGTTCTCTCACTACTTTCATCAACTCAAGAAACCAAATGAAAAATATTGGTTTGGTCAGTTAATTTATAACAAAACTCTGGTCTGATTAATTTTTGTTTCATCAAGATTTTTATTTTAGACCTGACAACTAGTGAGGATTGAAATGTTGTGCTTCCTTTTTTTGGCAAAAAAAATTTTCTATCATTTCACAACTCATGCCTTATTTGTTTGTTTTTAACAATTTATTTTGTTTCTCTGTTTAACAGGTTACTGGAGTTGTGGGTCGAGCAGAGGCCTTATCATCAATATTCTTCCTAGGTGCCTTCTTAGCCTATTCTGAGTCTACCGGATACAGGCAAAAGACAAGTGAGTTGGAAATTTTGTTCATATGTCCTGACTTCATATAACAAAAAAAAAGAAAACTGCACCACATTTATGGGCAGTCGCATCTGAACCACCTAGTTTAAATGAAGACTCTATTTACTTCTTCAAGACTAGAGATAAAATTGGCTTGAAATTGAAATGTTTTAGCTCTTTAAGGTAAGTGGCAAATCTTGAAAACAACTTTCCATGGTGTTGTATACCTTCACATTATTTGAAAATGTAAATACCAAGCCTCAATTAAAAAAAAATTCATTGAGCTTTCACCGAACTGACTAAACAAAAATATTCTCACCTTACGCAACTGGTTAATGAAGGCATATTAATGCTTTTGGAATTTATTTTAAAAATATGTGTATGTTTTGTGTTATGCAGAATGGAGGCCTTTGTTGCTGACTGTTGCCTTGGTTACTGTGGCCATGCTGTGCAAGGAACAAGGTATCACTGTGATTGGTGTGTGCTGCGTCTACGAAATCTTTGTGGTACAACAGGTCAGTATATCTATGCAAGCTGCCTATATTTTTAGTATACACATTTTTCAAACGTTTCAATATAAATATAAGGACCTTAAAATAAAGTATATGAAGAAGATTTTTCCACTGTAATTTCTCTTATGTTTTGCTCAGTTTTTTGCTGACTTACACATTAGAAAAGCGAAGCTAATTGGTTTAGTATTCCAATTTACAGTTTATGAAAAATTAGTGATTGATGTTTTTAATTGCTTTGCAAAAATTTGTTGTGTTAATTTTAGTCACATACAGGCTTTGGTTTTCCATCATGTAAATGACATGACTCATTTTGATTAATCACAGTCCAGTTAAAAGTGGATTAATGCCAAGTCAATATCCAAGGGTCATGTTGAAAAAATCTTTATAGGTAATGACATTTCGAGTTATCTTCAAGTTTATTGAAGTAAGTTCCAGGAAAAAAAGATCCAGTGAAGTGAAAATCTACCGAAAAGGCGTCAACTTAACTTTTTCTTTTCAGAGTACCTTCCAAGAGTTGTGGCTCATTCTACGGAGCCTACTGAGTGGAAAGGCGGGTTTGCCCAAGTGGCTGAAGACGTCCATAGTGCGCGGCGGGTTCTTGGTGTTCAGCACAACTTTCCTGTTGTTTGCCAGGATAAAAGTCATGGGGGCCCAGCTACCGGTCTTTACAAAGTCAGTTCATATAGGGTTTTTATGTTGTTTTTTTTTTAGTTTTGTATTGATTAAAAGTTGTTTTTTTTTTTTCAAGCTACAGTTTTTATGGCTTTAGATAAGTCTCTTGGGTATGGCGTAACATTTTTTTAAAATTCCAAGTCTACATTTAACAGTGTCAAAAAAAAAAGGAATTATTTTGCAAGCAACTCCCTACATAGATCATCAAGATTTACATCGATTTAGACTTAGATAGCTATTGATGCTGTACTTTAATTTTTGAAACCATATATGATTAACAGTTCAAGTGATACATGCCCTTTTCTTCTATCCTTTGAACTACAAAAAAATTGTTCCTCATATGCATTATAGAAATTCATGTTTTCAAAGAAGGAAACCCATTATTCTGGCTTTTCAAAATTTGTGCAATGTAGCCAAAACTTGAGGAACCTTGAATTGCAATTTGGTAATGTTTGGTGTGAATTGTTATAGTTTCCCATAATTTTTATATAAAATAATCCATCCTATAGAATGTTGAGTCTGTCGTCATTGATACAGGTAAATATCATGCAATTTTATGAATTTTTTTTTCTTCTCAGCTTTGACAACCCAGCCTCCACTTCTTCGTCACCAGCGCGCCACCTGACATTCAACTACCTACTCCCTGTCAACGCCTGGTTGCTGCTGAATCCGTCTAATCTGTGCTGTGATTGGACAATGGGCACCATCAAAGTTATCACTTCTTTCCTGGATCTCAGAAACTTATCTACAGTTTGCTTCTACGCTGTTCTGATTTCACTCAGTGTGTATGCCATAACTAAGCAAACACAGAGGTCAAGAGCTGTAGTAATGGTGAGATGTCTTGGATCTTCCTTTGTAGTATCTGTTGTTGTGGACGTAAAAGTGTGTTCTTATCAAGTATCTTTTTTCTTTATTTTACCTTTTTTTCCAGTACATATTATGAATTTTGAAAAATCCTGCCTCTCTTCTTTAATAATTTGACAATTTACAATCATTAAGTTATAAATTTAATTATAATTGTTGGAGAGAAAAACAATAACTTTAAAGACCCATCTACCATTATTTATCTCCACATTAAAGCGCCTCAAGCTATTGATTCCATTCAGTAAAATATAGTGGTTGTAAAAGTTTTTGAAACAATTCTCATTTTACTGCTTTGGGACAAAAAATAATAGAGTTGAAGTAATTATATTTTTTTTGTGATTTGTTGAAGCCCAGAAGATAATTTGTTGTTTTTTTTAGAACAAAATATTCTCTTTGTATTTGTTAAGCAACAGCTTCCCCAACAGGGACAAGCTTAAAGATAAATGAAATCTGATTTAAATGTATCTTAGATTTAAAAAAGTTAATTTCATAGTGTGTTAATTTTTGTTTGTTTGACTTTTTTTTTACCATTCCTCCCCTCCAGAGCCTAGCTTTGATGGTTCTCCCTTTCATTCCTGCCTCCAATTTGTTTTTTCCTGTTGGATTTGTTGTCGCTGAACGTATCCTGTATACTCCTAGCTTTGGCTTTTGTCTACTCGTTGCTCTCGGTTTTCAAGCTCTCAGAGATAGTGCAGGGTAGGTCAGAGATGTATTGTGTAATTTTAAATTTGGAAAAGATGTACTGAGAATCGTAGAGGAAAAAAATTAGCAGTGGTAGTACAAATTGTACACACAAGATGAATTAACTGCTAACCAAGTAAGTGGTGAACAAATCTTTACATAATTAATTCCATAGTTATTTATTTCTTCTTAGTTAGAAGAGGATGATTATCAGAATCCCATAAATTTGATGAAGATGAAAAGTTAATAACTCATTAATTGAGTAAATTTTTATGTTTTTTGTATAAAGCTCCATGGTAAGAGGAAAGCAAAATGTTGACTGCTCTTTTATATGAAATTTCTGCTGTAGTGGCATGAGTCCTTCTTTCTCCACAATCTGAGAGAATTATGAAATGAATTCAAAATACTGTAGAAGGGCCAAAAACACAATATTTAATTTGTAATATCGTTCTTATCAAAGACAGAAAACATGTTTAAGTCCTGCTCATTGTTTTAGGTCAAATACTTCTGAAAAAGACAATAGAATGAAACTAAATATGTGAGGAAAAAGTCACCTTTATTCGTAATTGAATCAATCCAAGGTGTGGTACTTCACAAAAGAATTATTGTTTGCTGGCTCTAAACTGAAACATTCTATAGACAAATTGCAAAGGCTATTAACCAAGTATTTCCCGAACCAGATGCAGCAGTGAGCTCTTCAAAAGTTACCCAAGCTCTGTTCTTATATTGAACTTATTTCAATTAAACTCACCACATGATAGAATTCTAACCTATTTTTGCTTTATTATCCCAGCTATTTGGCTTCTAAGTTGTTGTTTTTTTGTTTTTAACTGGCTTTTTTGTTGTTTCTGTCTTTCAGATCTAGCAGGCCTGTAATCAACGCACTGCTTATGTGCCTTGTGATATCTCATGCGGCAAAGACTTATCATAGAAACTTTGATTGGTGAGTTGGGATTTGATTGATTCATTGTATATTATATATAAAATTTCCAGTGATTTTGCAATACAGCCAGTAGTGATGTATTGTGGCATTGGTAGCTTTTGAAATAAGAAAAACACTTTCCTTGAAAAGATCTGAGTGTTTGATTATAGTATTGCTATATTATTGTTTTCATATAAAGTTATCAATGTTATCTACTAACTTTGTAAAATTCAATCTTAGTTTGAAGATGATACACAATGTAATGTTCTCATCAATATGAACATTTCAAAGTGTTGGAAATGATTTTAGCTTTTAATTATGTCTAACAACGATTACAATCCTCTTAGATTAAAGAAATACTTGTATTTATATTGTCCAATTTATTTCCAGGGAATCTGAGTACAGTATATTCCGCGCTGGGTTGAGGGTCAACCAACAAAATGCCAAGCTGTTCAACAATGTGGGACATGCTTTGGAGAAAGTTTCAAAATTTGATGAGGCCCTAGACTATTTTGAAAAGGCTGCAAGGTAAGGTGAACACTAGGGAATGACGTGTATGTTCTTTTTGCAATTGTGAGTTACATTCATCTGTGTTGTTACTTTTTTGTCTGTTTTTTTCTCATTCTTTGAACAGACCTATACTATCACATGTTGTTTCATTAATGTATCATTGATAATCCATCGTGTTGATAATTGTCATCATCTAGGCATATTATTTTTCAAATCTACTTTTATGGAAATTGAGTAATCAGTGATACTGTCAAAACGTTTGTTTTTAATTTGAAAGAAAATAAAATACCCAAGAAAAATACTTTTTTCTTCCAACATTAATTAAGGTATTTCACACAAGGCACTTTTGTAGAAATGGGCTTGTTATGCTGGTTAACATGAAGTAGGATATATTAAGTGGAATGCATGTACTTATTTTTGTCTGCTTATTTGTTTGCAGTGTTCAGCCTGATGATATTGGTGCCCACATTAATGTTGGAAGAACCTACATGAACCTGAACAGAAGCAGCCCAGCAGAGAAAGCATATCGTAAAGCCATTGGTCTCTTCCCACCTATTATCAAAGGTACCAAGCAGCTCTCTAGTTATCTGTTTCTGTTATTTTAAGCCACAAAAGTTTAGGATTTTATCAATTTATTCTTGTATTTTACAAGGAAGTTATGAAAAGTATGAACAAAAGAGTTCTATAACAAGAATTCCTGGGGCTAGATGTGATTTTTTTTTTTTTCCAAATCTCTAACACTTGTGATACCTGATGATCTAACTGCATTTCAATAGATTTTAGTTTGTATATTAGTTCTATAATAAGCTTTCATTAATCATGATTTATGACTTTTTTCTATTTGAACTAAGTTGGTTTCCAATGTTCTTTTTTTTTTAGTCTTTTGAGTTAATTTTTTCATTCTGTAATATTAATTTGTGTGTGAAGGCAAATCTTATCAAGCCAGGATTGCTCCGAGCCACTTGAACGCTTACCTCAACCTGGCAAACCTGGCCTCTAAAGATCCCAACAGGCTGGCTGAAGCAGAGCATGTGAGTCAAACCCAAGGTTTGGTTTAATGGACATTCACTCTTCCATAGTTCATTGAGTGTGATGGAAGATTCCGAAGTACATTTTGACGATTGTGCAAAGACCTGCCATTCATTTCGATTTAATCGGAATTATTCATATTTTTTCCCAAAAATTTGCATTTTCTGATCTTTTGGGAAGGATTATGAATTTTTCTGGGACTCTTTTTTTTATGTCTGAAAAAAAAAAATCTTTTTATGCTATGAATGACACTACTTTCCTTGAATCATCAACTCACCTGTACAGCTAGATTTAGAAGTTCTTCTAGGTCTAGTTTGGTTATAAATCTTTGTTCTCTTTGTTTTGATAAGTCAGTATCCGAATGCTGACAATGATATTGGCAAAATGCTTCCCAACTCGTATTTGTTTCTAGATCAAGACCACAGTGACGCATTGACTTAAAATCAACTAAGTAGTTTTAGTACCCTGCGGGAAGAAGTACATTGATTAGATCTATAATTTTTCTTTATAAATTATTCTGCAGAAAAGATAAAAAATCACTTGGATTAATCGGCGTAGATAATTTACTATTCTATGTAGTGCTTTATTTGATAATAAGGAAAATCATAAGAAAGCATGAGGGGAAGGGAGCTGATGCCCAAGCATGCAGAGTAGTTAAGCTAACTTCTAGTTTTCTCAGAATTGACCATTTCCCAGAAACTGAAAGTAAAACATGAAAGGGAAATGGGGAGGGGAAAGTGTCGCAATTTTCTCTTGCTCTTTCTCTCTCTCTCTCTCTCTCTCTCTCTCTCTCTCTCTCTCACACACACACACACACACAGAGTAAGATAGGATTAGCACTTTGATATTAGTGGTTTGTTAAAACACACTAGGCCTGTCTGTGAGAAAGTTAAAAACAAGAACAAAAATGAACTTGTTGAGTCGAAGATGTACACTGCAGCATTAGTTCTAGATCTAAAATTTAGAATCTAGATTGACTACAGAAAATTTATATGATCACATAGAGCTCTCTATAATTGTCTATTTTTCAAAATCTTAATAACTACGCATCTAATTCTATCATAGTGATCTGAGTCTAAATTACTAATGATGCTACCTTTTCACAATTTCAGTATACTACCAAAGTATAACATCTATGGACTATCGGACACTTTAGATCTATATTTCTAGCTCCAGATAGATGAGCTTGGAAAAATTTTGGTCTACTTTTGAATATGCTTTAAATCTACCACTCGATCTTGAGCACCTTGCATCAGTAGACAGTGTCTTTGTTGCTGTTTGTCTGTAGACAGTACAATGTATTAACAACAAATCCAGATTGACGGTTTTCATTTCTGGATTCCATGACAGACAATTATAGAATCTAATGCATTTTATATGAATAGATCTGTTCTTTCAATGAATACCCAGAGGAGTTAGTTTGCAAAGTGCATCAGCTCAACTAGTTAGAATTAGATGGATTACCTTAGGCTTGAGTGCAAAATAATGGAGACATTGTCAAAATTTTCCTACAGGTATCTGTTTGCAGTTGACACACAAATGCTCTTAGGGAACTTTCCTCTACAGTGCTAGAATTCAACCATATTCAAAGGTTCAGTGAAACCTTTTCATACCAGTCAGTGTATGCATTTCCCTTCTGCTTGTTACAATTTTAGATCAGGATGGTGACAAGAATTGTTTGTTGTCAAGGACTATTTTTTAGCACAACATCGCACATTATCTAGATTTTTTAGAACAAACTCAGATTTTTTACAGAATCGTTCAGATTTTCTGTTCCTGGAGAGTGGCAGGTCTGAAGTTAATGCTGCGCACATTAAGTACAATATGGTTGTTTTTTTAACTCACTAAATTGATAAACTAGTTAATACACAGAAGTCATACCTTTTGAAGTGATTCATGAAATAAGTGGGATGCAGCGTTTTATTACAATTTGATAGCAAATGAAGTAATGATTCCAAATTTGCATTTTTTAGATTTTTCGTCTTTTACATAAAGTGCACCTTGTTTCATCATTATTTTAAACAACAAATCAGAGATTTACAATTGTTCTCATTGCCGTAGTGTAACAACTGACTCTTATTCTACTTCTACTTTTCAGCTTCTGCGTCAAGCCATCACAATGAGGTCAGACTATGTGGAGGCATACATCAACTTGGGTGACATTCAAGTCAAGTTAGGAAGGTAAGTGACAACTCAGTTCACAGATAAAACCAGCTTAATTTGATTTAATGATGGGTTTTTTTCTCAGGGATGCCACTTTTCTGGAAATTTATGGAATTCCGGAAATATAAATTGGCTCCAGATTTACAGAAATTTTTCTGAGTCCAAGGTCCAGAAAAAACTTTTTCTGAAATTTCCAGAAAGTTTGCCACAACGCTGTGATTATTATTCCTAGGCAGAAGAAATCCGTTACTTCATTCGGCTTCATTAGATCAGAAAAAGAAATTGACTCAAATTTTGTGAGTACTGTAAAGGAAAGCAATTTTAAAGCAAGGAACAATTTTTATTGACATGCAAGGTTTTTTTCTGTTTAATAAATTTCAATAAAATTTTAAAAAATTGAAGCTGTGTCGCTTGCAATCTCCTCAGTGTCAGAGTCTAGTAGATCTACGTCTAACTCTACAGTTTCATTGCTCCCGTCACCTCCATCACCCCTTGCATCTTCTGGATCTACTTTAATATCACTTTGTCCTTTCTCTCCTTCTTCCTCATCTACCGGATTAGATCTATCTTCACCATCTTCAAGACTCGCATTCTGAGTAAGCTGAGCAAGAAACCGAAAGGCCATTTCGAGATGGTCTAAATTGCTAACCAGATGGAAATTTTGCGGAACTTCTATCTAGCGAAAGAAACTTTTTGTTTACGGAAGCAACAGCGTTTCATACGTTTATTCCGTACTTTCAATGTGCATGCCGAGCAAATCTAATCTAAAATATGTTTACTTCTGCCGGAAGAGTAGATAGCTGATCGTGTGTTTTTGTAAAAATCGATAACTCGGCAACCATGTTATATTTACTAAACCGGTAAACGCTATAAAAGTAAAACTCTTAATTGAATGTGTAAATTCTTTTCAGAGGAAAATTATTTATAGAAAGCAAGGAACAATTTTTATTGACATGCAAGGTTTTTTTCTGTTTAATAAATTTCAATAAAATCAAAAAGACCATTTGTCCTTGCGCTGCAAGTGGTTTTTTTTGAGTTTTTTGTGGAGGGGGGGGGGGATTGTGTTATCTGGTGAATGTTTGTGTGTCCATTTTTTTGTTTACATACCATTAGACATATTGAGAACAAATTATTCACAGCAATTAAAAAAATTGAAGCTGTGTCGCTTGCTATCTCCTCAGTGTCAGAGTCTAGTAGATCTACGTCTAACTCTACAGTTTCATTGCTCCCGTCACCTCCATCACCCCTTGCATCTTCTGGATCTACTTCAATATCACTTTCTGCTAATCCGTACACAAAAGGTGGATGCCAAACTCGATTCTGGGCGGGCGATAGTGGGCACTCCTATTAAAAAAGACCTGGGCGATGGCGGGTGCTCCCGTAAATTATTGGTTAAGCATTTATCAATTGAAGCAACATTGATCCTGGTTTCAAATTTTTTCCTCCTATTTATTTCATGTGTAAAACCAATGCATGGGTTGTGCCAAAACATAATACACAGCCAATTAAGATGTCATGAAGAAATATCCAGCTTCTTCATGTTTTTGTTTCTGGCTAAACTCTGTTTGATGCATATTAATAGATATAAATAAATGTTATTCTTAGATCTTCAGAAGCCCTGAAGACTTACGAGGCAGCGAGTTTCCAAGACCCAACAAATGCTGATCTTTACTACAATGTAAGTATTTTGCTAGTTTTTGCACTCCTTTTTTACGCTTCTGATTAGACACTAAACAAAATAGCATGTAAGCAAATGTTTCAAATGTGCACTTTCATTTCAGCTTGTAAAAATATGTTTACATCTATTTCTTAAACCTGTAAACTTTCCCACAATTTTGACGATGAGGACTTTTCCGACCGGACCATTTTATCGGCGTGTATATAACAAACAGGGATGGGAATTGTCCGCGGAAACGCGGATTTCCGCGGAAGTTGAGTTTGAGCATCCTCGGAAATGTGTTTGCGTCCGCGGTCCTTTAGAGGTGGCGAGACAAAAGACCTGGTAGTAGTTCTTTAAACTTCTTCCAAGCTGTCTTCACACGTGTTGTGGTTGCAAGGTCACAGCCACCAGCTGCCGAGAGCATATCTCCCAGGTAGCAGAAAGAAGCTACGACATCCAGCTTGTCGGATCCCACCTGGACTTCACTCTGTGGTCTGCCAATTCCGACAATTTTGACGATGAGGACTTTTCCGACCGGACCATTTTATCGGAGTGTATATAACAAAGTACATTAGTTACTTTTTTTTTTTGCATCAGAAGAGCTGCTAACCCGTACACTTTTTCTCCTGAAATAAGCCTATACGTTAAATTTCTAATGAAAAATGCGACTTTACTGACAACCCCAATGTTTTGTGCAATAAACATTTTTGTCGTATGGCTATTATTTTTCAGTCAATTATGCAACTGAACTAGAGAGGAACATAGAATGTTTCGTACACGCAAGAAAATGTAGGAACAATCTAGTTATTAAAGGGGCATGCAGTGGTTCTATGTGTTGTGTTTTGGAGTTGTCATTGCTTCGACATTATGTCAGTCAACAATGTCAATGAGATTGATTCACCATAATGCGTTTTTTCTAAATCGTTTATTGAACGTCAAAACTCTGAATCATTGTACACATCTTTCTATCTTCACATCTAGTCCACAAAGATCGTCGTTATTTCCAAGTTAATTCTTTTTTTTTATTGCGTTTGATCTTACTTGGTGTTGACCACCAAATGGGTCTTTCGTGTCATTGTGCGTTCTTATGTGCTTTTACAAACAAGAAATTAAATCTTGTTTATCATTATTTGTCTGCATGCCAATCTCTCCATCATCTCAACCAGTTCTCTGCCCTTGTCGTCATTTACACTTCATTTTTTAGAATCTACTTTTACAAACAAGGACTGTTAATGTAGATCTAGTGTTTCCTTTATTTTTCAAAATAATATTGATCTCTCACTCTTCACATCAAGTCCTCTTTTCCTGCTGTCATTGCTCCTGATGTCAAGAAACCTTTCTTTATGACATTGGTTCTTAAAGTATTGAAACATTGGTTCTTAAAGTGTTGAAAGAGTGGTGAACATTATACTTACGTAAATTGGAATTGAGAAAAAGTAGTTGTACATTTATTATGATACAGTCCTAAAATTTAATAACATATAGTGGGAGCAAAAATAATATTATTTTGTAACGGAAATGCCAGTAGCTCAGTCGCTAGTGCTCTGGAATAATACGCAGGAGGTACAAGGACCACAATTTGAATCTCATAGGTTTTCCTTTATCATACTCTCGCTGAATAATAGAATGTAAAAAATAATCATTTTATTGTACTAAATTAAAGCAAACATATTTAAACAACCCTATATTATTTTTTTTTTCTTCTTTCATTTGAGTAGATTGGTGTTGTGCTTCTGGACTTGAACGAAACAGTGAAAGCTCGGAAGAACTTTGACTTGGCCTTGCAGCATAATCCAGATCACTGGGTAAAACTTACAACCCTTGATTGATTAAATGTTTAATGTTTTAACTCCAACGAAATTAACATTTTTATTTTCTATTTCTTGACATTTGTTTTTATGTGGTTCCCAACATATAAAGTGTGTTGGTAAAATTTTGCAAGTATTGCATTATGCTTCAATAAGAATTTATATTTGGAAGCATAACTAAATTGGACTATTATTGAGATCTTGCATTTGGTTTGTTTGATAAATCATTTTTTTAATGGGAATAATTCTTGTCTCATGAATTGATAGAAACCAAATTTATGATTGAATTTGACCCTGCATTTGAATCAAGGTACTTTAGTATCTTATTCTAGCAGATTATCTGTTACTGCTTGTCTTATTTATTAAAAAAAGATTGTATTTATAAATACATATTTATGTTTATTTGTTTTTTGGGTTTTTATCGTTACTCCTGTAGCAATCCCTATACAACTCGGCCATCCTCATGCAAGAGGCTGGAGACCCTAAGGATCGGGACATTGCTATGCAAAGGTATTGAGAAGGAAAAATGTTACAACTGGAGTGACAAAACTATTCTACTTTGATTTTGGACCTTTTCGATATTAACAGTTGTGTAACTTTCAGTTAATTTAATGGGTTATGCTCAATAGTGGAATTCACATCTATCTGCATCTCAGCATTGTAAGGTGTCTTTTGCATTGCCTATGTTATAACGGGAAGTAATTTAGTGCTTAAGTGAAGTTTGCTATACCAGGAATGTGGACTCTTTCATCTACTTTTTCAATAAAAAGCAGGGCTTCCAGTTGGTAAATTTGCAATTAAAAAAAAAAATGGGAAGAAAAAAAAAGATTTTTGGGCATCTCTAAAATTTTTGGCCTACTACAGGAAAAAATCTTTTTTGTGAAAAACATTTTTCATAAATTCCCCAACTTCCATTTCTTTGTTTACTTTTCAAACAGTTTCTGCCTTCACAATTTGGGTCGTTCTTCTTTTTACAATTTTAAAAATCCGTAACATTCATGCCAACTACAGCTTCGGGAGCTTTGTTTGTTCAAAATCCAAAGAGTCAGCTGAAAAAATGAATCCGCTTCTAAACATACTAGTAAGTTTTTCACCATTTTCAAGGAACCAGAAGTAAATATCTCTGCTGGAGGTTGTTATGTCTGTCCCATCGACGATTTATCTAGTTATACCACTCCGGTGAAATTCATTATCCCTTTAGCTGATCAAAGAGCTAACTGGGAGTCTTTAAGCTATTGCTGCGCACTCACTTCCACTGTCAATTGTTCCTGTACTTGTTGATCTTGTGAAAGAATACTCTAGGGAACTCTAGGGACTCACAAGATCTCAATGCTGTTAGTTTGTTCAAAACAGCTGCTTTGTACAAATTGCATTTGGTCTTTCTCAAACAATCAAGGAAAAAACCAATGAAAAAAATTGGAGATGAAAATTCAAATATTCAATGGGGAAAAAGTTTTTATGTTGCATTTTATTTGTTTTACTCCAAGAATGGGATGATTGTTGTTGAACATTTGGCTTTGATATTTCTTGTCAAAGCTACTAAAAAATTGCATTTGTAGCCTGCCTGTTTTTTTTTTTTAATCTTTGGGTATCCCCTGCCAGGGCTCTGCCTTGGACCTGGAATTCCTCAAAAAATGATTTTGGTGACTGGAAGCACTGTAAAAAAAAATCAGCCATGGTGCTTCATGTTTCTGTGGTCTATGACTCGACTCTATGTCACTGGTACTTGTTGTCAATCTTTTTTTATTGAACAAATGCTTGATTTATAAAGATAGAGATCTAGATCTAGACATAAATACGTTTTGATTAGGGAAGAAAAAACTCCCAAGACATCCGCTGAAATAGAGGAAATGGACAATTAATTTGAATGAGACAACTTGTAGTTCTGTATGGGCTCATGAAAATCTGTTTATCTGGGTAGATCACCTTAGAGCTCTTAGTTGTAAAATTGGGCGCTATATAAGTGACAGATCATTATTATTATTATAATTATTATTATTATTATTATTATTATTATTATTATTCTTTACTCCTGTAGCAATCCCTATACAACTCGGCCATCCTCATGCAAGAGGCTGGAGACCCTAAGGATCGGGACATTGCTATGCAAAGGTATTGATAAGGAAAAATGTTACAACGGGTGTGACAAACTGTTCTACTTTTAATTTGGACCTTTTCGATATTAACAGTTGTGTAACTTTTTTAAATATCACTGTTACTAAACATTATGAAGATCTCACAGATAGTGATAAGGCAACCATTAAAAAAATTGACATTGATGCGCGAAACAAATGTTGTTGGGAATGTTGCACCGAAAAAATAACAAAGGATCTGCCAAAAATCTACATCATTTCATATAATCCAGAAGAGGACATATAGAGGATTAACGTTGATGGTTGTGCTTTTTGTCAATGGTGCAAAGAGAAGGTGATGGAAAAAAGCATCTTTTGGACCACTGTAGTTCAATCCAGCACATTAAATAGCTTACAACAAGGTGCACCAACTACAGTTTCAGTAGCTTTGTTTGCTCAAAATCAAAAGAGTCAGTTGAAAAAATTAATCCGCTTCTAAACCTACTAGTAAGTTTTTCACCATTTTCAAGGAACCAGAAGTAAATATCTCTGCTGGAGGTTGTGATGTCTGTCCCATTGATGATTTATCTAGTTATACCACTCCGGTAAAATTCAATATCCCTTTAGCTGATCGAAGAGCTAACTTGGAGTCTTTGTGCTATTGCTGCGCACTCACTTCCACTGTCAATTGTTCCTGTACTTGTTGATCTTGTGAAAGAATACTCTAGGGACTCACAAGATCTCAACGCTGTTAGTTTGTTCAAAACAGCTGCTTTGTACAAATTGCATTTGGTCTTTCTCAAACAATCAAGGAAAAAAAACAATGAAAAAAACTGGAGATGAAAATTCAAATATTCATGGGGAAAAAAGTTTTTATGTTGCATCTTATTTGTTTTACTCCAAGAATGGGATGATTGTTGTTGAACATTTGGCTTTGATATTTCTTGTCCAAGCTACTAAAAAATTGCATTTGTAGCCTGCCTGTTTTTTTTTTTAAATCTTTGGGTATCCCCTGCCAGGGCTCTGCCTTGGACCTGGAATTCCTCGAAAAATGATTTTGGTGACTGGAAGCACTGTAAAAAAAAATCAGCCATGGTGCTTCATGTTTCTGTGGTCTATGACTCGACTCTATGTCACTGGTACTTGTTGTCAATCTTTTTTTATTGAACAAACGCTTGATTCATAAAGATAGAGATCTAGATCTAGACATAAAATACGTTTAATTAGGGAAGAAAAATCTCCCAAGACAACCGCTAAATAGAGGAAATGGACAATTAATTTGAATGAGACAACTTGTAGTTCTGTATGGGCTCATGAAAATCTGTTTATCTGGGTAGATCACCTTAGAGCACTCAGTTGTAGAATTGGGCGCTATATAAGTGACAGATCATTATTTTTATTATCATAATTATTATTATTATTATTATTATTATTATTATTATTATTATTATTATTATTATTATTATTTATATTATTATTGTCATGAGGCAGGCATTCAATAAAAGTATTTGGTCTGCCAACGTTTTAAACTAGTCCTATTTGTCCCCCACTAGACTGGAGAGACTAAAGCAGCAGAAAGGAGAAGACCCCAAAGTTTACTTTAACTACGCCATGCTGGCTATGGACGAAAATAAGTTTGAAGAGGCAGAGAAGAATTTCAGGAAAGCCGTTGAGGTAGGTCTACAAGAATATGCCCCACACCCTAAATAATTTTTGTTATTATGTCTCGACTGTTGGTTTGATAATTCTTTTGTAATAATCATGTAACTTTTAAAAATATTTGGTACAAGTTTAAATCTTAAATTACAGCTTAGTTAATTGTAGGCTAAACATTACAAGACAGCTGTAGACTTCTTTTAGCACTGGTTAAACAGGAACAATTTAAGACAGATTAAGCTGCATAAATGGATACAGTTAAACGAAATCTCTTGGAAGTGAAGCTATTCTTGGGTTTTGAAAAAAGAAGAAGGTAGATTTTTATAAATATATTTAGGTTCCTCTAGAACACCGTAGTCTTACACTGGATTCAAATCACTCTTTGTGTTCTACTGTAAGGCTAATATATGTCATAAGTGAAACCCAATTCCCTTGCACAGAAGCACACAAGTGAAATCCAATTTATATCATGCTTAATCTAAACTAAAACTGAATTTAGGCCAGGGTTGATTGATTTGATAAAAATGGAATCAATATGTGTGTTTTAAATATATTTTTTTGCTGTAACCCTATTTTTGGTCTTCCTAATATTAGTAATAAGCACATGCTTTTTGTTGGGGTTTTTGTTGTTGTAGTTGTACAGAATATTCTGTCTGAGGAATTTTTTTTTAAATATTGGAATTTTTGTTTCTACAGCTTGACCCCATGTTCCGCAGTGCACTTTTTAACCTGGCCCTCCTGCTGGTCAATGATTTAAGAAGGCCCATGGAAGCTGTTCCGGTGTTGAATCAACTCTTAGAGGTATCTTTGCATGTGGAACAGCTATTAGATTCATTGACTCAGAAACACTGCAATGTAAAATCTTCTTTCCTTTTTTTAATCGATTGAAACAATGAGTATAAATAGTTCATCAAAGCATATAATTATGTTAACATATAATAATTGATAAAATCACATTAAATCCTTTCCTGTGTACATCTCTTCATGGTCTTGAAACTTATCTTTTCCATTATATTTGGCCTAAATATTTTTTCACCACTTGTCAATTACAAACTCCATAAATCAGTGCTTCTTTACATTGATTTCAGTTAACTGGAACTTTTTTCCGAAGACCTATCATAAACTGTTATTACAGACAAATATAAAGGACACCTAAGTTTTCACTTAGCTTCAATTTGTTAAGATATTTCCCCTGTAGATATAACAAAGAAGTTCTGACTATATATGAAAATATTCTCTTATAAGGTGTAAAAAAGTCCTGAAGCAGCCCTGTCTGAATTGTACAATGCTGTTTTTATTCCATTGCCCAGCACCACCCTGATCACGACAAAGGCCACATCTTGATGGGAGATATAAACATCAATGTCCTCAAAGACGTTGATGCTGCAGAAAAGGTCAGTTTTCAGACTTAATCTAATAATTGGATAAGTGAAAAGAAAGCATTAACCTTTATCCTTCAAGCCTCTCACTTATTAATGTGTTTCACATTGTGCTGAACCCCACTCCAAACCCAATTTGGAAATAATAAATAACAAATCGAGAATCTTTTGTGGATTTTAGAATTACCCCAAAATACTAGGTACACATGGAATAGGCCTTGAAAGATACAATTTGAAGAGGTTTCGATCTCTCTGGATCAGTTTTTTTCTAGGCTCGTGCGCAGAGAGTTGATATAAAGTGAAATCATCATTAATATGGTCAGACATGTTCAAATGACTTAATTACTGTCTTGTGTCTGCAGTCAGAAATCGGCAATTCTTCACCTTGTACCCACAAAACTGAGAGCAGCCCGAGTTTCATGAAACCATATTTCTTGTCTCCTATATGGATGGACATCTGCTGTTCAATTACTATTTTGTTGTGTGTGTAGTCTTCAAATGTTCTTTATGGTGTCTTGTTTGCACAGAAATTTAAGTGTCCTGAATTTCATAAAACTATTTTTCTTTTCTCCTATGTGGATAGATATCTGTTATGGTTTTATTGCTGCTGGGTTCAATTGTTCCAACTGGTGTCCTGTGTCCACAGAACTTTGAGAGCATTCTGCAACGAGACCCCAGCAACACGCAGGCGCTGCACAACCTGTGTGTGGTGTATGTGGAGAGGGGGGACCTCCTGCGCGGCGAGGCCTGTCTGGTGCGGGCAGCCCAGCAGAACCCAAATGAGCAATACATCAAGCAGCATCTTGCCATTGTACGCAATAGAATGGCCGAGGTGGGTCCCATAGTCAAACAAAAGATACATACATCAACATTTCTGCAGCCAAAAATATTGTTTTAGCTTTCTTAAAATCATCAAAATGACAAATTATCCTAGAAGACCCTGAATGAAAAATAAATCAAATCAACATCTTACCATCATACTCAATAGAATCAATAGAATGGCCAAGGTGGGTCTCTTAGACAGTCAAGAGATACATATGTACATCAACATGTGAAACAATCCATCTAGTGTTTGTCAAAAATTAGGTTTCACCTTTCCTCAAATCAAGGTCTGTTTTGGAGCTTGAGAAAGGCAGAAAAAAGTGGTAGGATGGCGAAAGGAAAAAAGACACACAGAGAATGATGGAGATGAGAGAGAGAGAGAGAGAGAGAGAGAGAGAGAGAGAGAGAGAGAGAGAGAGAGAGAGAGAATGCATTTGTTGTTTATCTTAAGACCTTAATATTACATAGAGAAGGGCCTGTATGCTTTGTAAGATGTACTGGATAAAATTAATTCTAGTAATGTATTTCATTATGATCCTACATATCTACAGTTTGTTAGCATTTCAAAAAGTTAAGTGTTAGAATGCCAAACAAATTTTTCCCCGTAGCAATACTTTCTTTTTGTGTGTTTGTCAAATAAATATATCAAGTACCTATTTCATAATTTCAGATAAGGAAAAAACAAGCTGAGCAAGCAGGGCAAAAATCAGGAGTGGCCTCGGACAATAAACCAGCGTCAGAGATGAAGGCTGATAAAGAGACGACTAAACCCAGCAAGCAAGCTACAGATTCAGCTAATGGTGGCAGATGATAAAGGCCACTGTTGTTTCATACAGGCTGAGGCAGAGAAACCTGTTTTCATATCAGCCGTCACTATTTTTTTCAATATATATTTATTTTCAGCACCATATAGTTAAACTCTACTGTAACTTTTATTTTTTAAGTGGACTAAAGAAAAAGTGTCAGTGCTCACATTTCTAATCCTGTTTGTAGTTTCTTTTCTAAACTATTGAGAAATATTTCTCGTTAGTATAGTAATTTTTTAGGATTGGTGTACATGTGACTCATAAGTTATCAACAATTTGAATGAAGAGAAGTGTTTTTCAAAGCTCAATTTTCTATTGACCCAGCTGAACACAAAAATGTGACATTGCCACTTTTTCTTGTGTGTTCTTCACTGCTTTTCTTTGATACATAATACGTTTACAACCTTTTTAGTTTTTATCTTACTTGACTTTGTCCATGTCTCTTGGCAGGCAAGGAGTGTTCGTGATATCATTAAAACTTGATCTGCTTTCAATATTGATCCATTTCATACATATTCTTTACATACCTAAATGAAGAAAGATCTATGTTTTTTTCATATATCATCAGTATCTCTACAGCTGATTCATGACTGTTTTGTACTTGCTCTTACACATCCAGTTAGTGAGGTGCTTTTTAGCATATGTGTACCACATATCATAATGTATAAGCCTTCCTTTTTTTGTTTCCAGGCTTCCCAGGTATTTGATTAAATATTAAATGTCATATTTTGATATCATTTTCATATCAATTTTATCAAGTCAAACATCATCAACTACAAAGACACTTTGTGAAAAAAATATAAATCCCATATCTTTGTGAATCTTTTTTACTGTGTCATGTAAACTATGATGGAATTAGTTTTCTTTATTTTATTTTATTGATAATCCTTATTATTTCAATGTTCAAATGATTAGGATATGATTATCACTTTTACTTCGTTAATCATATAATTTGGGCATTAAAAACTTAGAGACAGATAGTAAAATGTTTCACGATTGGTTTTTCAAAGTATTCTGTAACTCACATAATAGCTAGTTAATCGATTAGAATTGATACAGAGAAGGGCTTTAAACTTGTGAAAGTACCCTATAAATTGCTCCACTCTTCAATTCTTAGCTTTCTGTTGACATTTAGCTTTAAAAAAAACCCAAATGGTTTACCCTATTTAGATGCTCATAAAACCTTTATTGAGATGCGTAGCTTCAAAAGATATGTTACATAGAATAGCTTTAAGAGATGTTTTACATAGATTCAAGTTTTTTATGGCGTATGCTGTGTCATCTCTGTGAATGATTTATATGCGGTGTTCCGCAATTTGTTTGAATTATCAATATAATAATGTTATTTTCTGCTTGACATTCTTTCCTACAAGCAATCCAGGGTAAATTAATGAGACTGATTGTAAATGGGTACCAAAACATTTTTTGTTTTCTTTTCATGTTACTTTGATGCTGATTGCACTGTGAGTATACAATTAGCCAACACCATGGACAATATTACACAAAGATAAGCTTATGCTTGGTATGAATTCAAGGTATTCAAACAACATTATCCTTATTAAAAAAAATGCAACATTGATAAAAATTGTTCATCATTGTTTATGGGAACTATTTTCAATTTGTACCTGATATCTCTCTCTATGTGGCACTGCATTAAAATCCGCAGACATTAGCTTTGACTTAAGACCCATCATAGTAAAGGAATTTAGTATACGCTTGGTTTGGAGAGAACCAACCTTTGTCATATCCAATCAGAGATATATATATCTGCAGAGCGCCCTATAATTAACTATAAAGGATTCCTCAGAGAAACCTAGTAGACTTTAATACATGTATGGGATCTGTAGAATGTGTCAGTGTTTTACTTTTAATATCTTTGAATCTTACTACCTGAGTAATGAAAAATAGTGGGGTGCCATGTGTCAGTGTCACTCTTATTACTTAGTAGTGTCACTGTCTGCATGTGGTAACATACTTATAGGACTCTTGAGGAAAGTCCAGGGACATTTAGATTAATAAAAAAGGACATATAAATATAATTTCCTAAGTTTCTTAGATCTAAACTCTGGGCAACATTATCATAATGACCTTTTATGATTTGGTATGGATTTATTGATAAATCGACCTCAATGTTGTCACAAAAGTTTATAGCATCGGCCATCTCCTATGATTTTGACTTAAACTTTGTTAAGTATTAATATAAATTATATCAAGCCATATAATTGTTTTTAAAGTGATGTTGTTGTGAGCCCTGCTGAAATAAATCATATGCAGATATTTGATGTCCTTATGAACTAACAAATATAAGAATGAAAAAGCTCCAGTTTAGAATATTTTATTCTCCATTATTTTGACTATTTTAGATATTCCTTTATAGTATGGAATTGTGATAAAATGTCAGCATGGCTGATACATGTAATGTATATGAAATTCAGATCTATCCTTTTGTTTTTAAAAAAAATTTGCAATGTCATGTAAGTCAAAATTATTTGATAGGATGAATTAAACGGGCTGTGATTCCATTGCTTGACAAGGGACCAATCGCCATGTTAGTGACTAATGCAATTAGGTATTTGAAATTCATTTATTAAAAAAATTGAATGTCTCGTTGATTCATTGTTATCTCAGAGTCAAACTCTAGAATCTTCTGATTATAAAATGACTAAGCTACGGTTTTGTGTTTCATAGCAATGTACTTTGAGATTGTATACATGTATGAAATATTGTGTCTACTTGGTAATCAATCAACAAGACATCAGTTTGCGGTTGTGTTCAAACTTGACCAAATTTGCACACAAGTTAAACCAATAACATTCTGATCCACTGAGATTGAGTGTCAGTAATGTTAAAAGAGGATGAGTTGCAAAGCATTGCACAAGTTTCTTGTTACTTTTGGACCTTGAAAGTTACATAGACCTAGGTTGTTTTGAAGAATCCAACGCAAGGGTAATAACAATGATTTATCAAGAAGATAATGATCACTCAAGTAGTTGTACTTTTATTTTTGTGTAATGTTAATAATAGACTTTAGCTTGTTGAAGATAATTTTGTGGAAAGAATTTATCATGGCGCTCATGATTTTGTTGTTTGTATTTTAGTGCATACATGTAAAAGTAACTTTCAGATGTGATTTTTTGTTGTATTCTTTAAAAATTTTGTGTACTCAAAATGTTTTATAATCATATCTAATTTTCCATGTTTTAATAACAACATAATACTGTATCATGTATGTTTATCACTTCAACAAACTAACAAATTTGATCATTATATTTTAAATGTAGTGATTATTTTTTAGCACCATTCCGAAGAAACTCAACACACATTAATATTTATTCATCTTACATTGCTCATGTTAGAAAAAAGGCACTTGAAAGACTTGTAAATGTGGTTATGGGAGCCAACCTATGATCATCTAGCATCCCTTTAGTGCAAGTAAGTTGATTAATAATGGTGAATGTTATTGTTAATAGCCCACCTGCCAGTGCTTGTTTTCTGGAAGGCTCAAGGAGGCCATATTGTTGAAAAAAAATAATACTGTATGAACTTATAAAAGTATTATTTAAACAACGCACTTTGCCATGTTTTTCTGCTTTATGATATCTATATATACTGTATTTAAATAAAAAGAAGAAATTAATAAACTGAAGTAGCTACAGTGGCGTTTTGTTTTTTTTTTTGTGTGTGTGTATTATTATTATTATTATTATTACAATTTCAGTTTTTTGCTTTTTCACTTTCGATAGTGTATCCTATCTGTACATGCTTTTCCCCCCAAAGTTGACTTTTTAAATATTTTAATGTACCACTTATGATGTATGCCTATCCCATTTCATAATGGCTGATTGCATGACGTTTCAACTTTCATGAGATGTCTTCCTCAAATCCACAGATTTAAAAATCATTTAACAATCTCACTCTCAGTCAGGTCATTTTTTCTTTCAGTTTCTTCCAATACATTGAGTTGACCAGCCATCACATTTTTTCTTGGACGATAGATTAATTTTCTTGTCAAGTGATACATGTGCTTAGTCACTTACTACATGTACTTAAGTTTATTCCCTTAGTTTTCATCCACATAGTTTTACTTAAATAATGATTTTTTTAAAATCTCTAACTTGTTTCCATAATTTGAAACAAATATTAATAAGCGCTTCATGTGATATTGAACTCCTAAAAATGTGCTCAGTTATTTGTGACAATTTCTCTACGTGAATACATCAATCAAGTAAAACAGCATACATAATTTAGATTCACGTGTGGAGAAAAAAGACAATAAAATTGGCATTGTCCATTTATTCAACAAGAATAATTAAAAGTTTAAACACTGTATTTTTTTGTAATTGGAACAATATAAAAAGTATAAATATATAAAATTCTGACCAATTAAACATATTCAAAAAACCTACAAAATAAAAATGTGAGAATTATAATATGTCCATCGTCTGTGAAACTAACATGCAACTAGATGTACTTCATTTCATACAACATGCAAGATCTACATTTCATACAGCATTCAAAAATGACAAGCTTTTTCATAATCATAGTACTTTTTGTAAAGCATACATTCAGAAAATGTTTAAAAAAAAAAAATGACAAAACAAAATGAACAGCAAGAGTCTCATTTAGAGATTTTATTTATGTTTGGATATTGACATTTTGACCAAATTTACTTTAAAAAAGTTAATTTATTTTATAATACTTGTACCCTTAAATAGGACTATGAATATGGCATCATCCATCAATGAAGGATTCACTGCATTTTACATGTATGGAAAGTGGTGGTTTTTTTCAAAATCTATCCTTCAAAAAATACTAAAGCACTTTCAAGTTCTTTCCTGAATCAGAGTATGGTTAACATGAACATGACTTTATATCAAACTTTTCAGAGTATTTTTCTTTTTCCATTAATTTTTCTCTTCCATTCCTTTACTCTAGTTTCAAGCCAAGCATGGTACATGTGTTAAATACATCAGTGTGAATGCTGGTTCTAATGTTCACCAGTCATCATTAACTAAAACAATTGTATACAAATTTCACTCTTAAAAAGGTCCAGAATCCAGATAAAAATAGAATTTACTGATAAAACTAGAAGATTTATGGCATCTCATAAATCATAATTAGCAAGAGGCAATGCGATCTTTCTTAGTTCAACACAAAAAGTAGATCTATACGAATGCAGGGCATCATATTTATTTACCATGTATGCTTTTTACATGCTTCAATGTTTCATTAGCTCTTTCACAAGGTTATTTCCTTAGAATGTAGAAACCGTCCCAAAAATTGAAATTTTTATACAAATTGTATGAGCATTAATGTAATCTAAAACTTAATTATAGTCATGTTTGAATGGGTCCAAACCAGAAAGTGTAAATTCTGTTTATGCAATAAAATACATTATTTTTATAAGACAGGTTGTTTTAATCAAGTTACTTTGATTTTCATAGCTGAAATGGAATGACATGCCACAGGTACTGATAATTTAATAAATCTATTCTTCGTTACTGCATCAGTAACTGATTTAAAGAACAAGAACAACAAAAAATGTATACTACTTTTACTAGCAATAAGCATGTCCAAGGACGTAGAAGTCGTCATAAGGCATCAGTAAAAATCGTACTTTTAGTTTAAGTGGACTATAGTATGCATAATGTAAACAAGAGAGAGATGTATACTACTTTTACTAGCAATAAGCATGTCCAAGGACGTAGAAGTCGTCATAAGGCATCAGTAAATATCGTACTTTTAGTTTAAGTGGACTATAGTATGCATAATGTAAACAAGAGAGAGATTTTTAAAAAAACTATGTAGAACACATCAGCATAAAAGAACGTGATGGCACTGGGTTTGTCACATAATTTTTATAGATATAACTACACATGATTTGATCAGTTTGACATTCTGCAAAAACTGCAATATTAATTAGCATTCAATACATGTATCTCCATGGTCACAATTTTGATAAATTGAAACCAAGACACAGTTGAATTGAAGCATCATGTCACCTTTCAGCTCATGCTCAGCCAACTAAAACAAAAGTCTTCATAAAACAATTTTACAATACAGGTGATTGAAGAAAGAAACAAAGTTGTGAATAGAGATGTGTTAGTGTGATTTGGGGAGAAGAGGCACAGATGGAAGAGTTGTGACAGGTTTACTCTCAGTACACGGTACAAAAGTTTATAAACACAAAGGAAGTAGGCAACATGCATTCAGTTATTTTCCTTGCAAAGAATCTTGCATACAATAGACTATAAAAATGATGAAGCTGGTTCTTTAAGGTCGACGTGTTTGATATTTTGCATTTTTATAGATAACAATGCAAGGATCAACATAATATTACAATCATTTTTTTTTCTGCCAGTACCATTAATAACCAAACACTATCTCTAGTTCCAACCATTACTAATGAATCCAATTAAAACATTAACTTAAAATTGACAATACATGTAGGCATATATAAATACATCACTTAAAAGTAACCGACTGTTGCATGCTGTTTTCATAGCTAGACGACTTGACTAATCACATTCTAGTTGACATGACAACTTTCAAATTAAAAATGCAGTTTACCTGGAAAGATTGCACAATTATGTTGTAATATTTGACTCCAATTGTGGTGAAGTTTTTTTGTTTTTCTTTAGTTAAATGAAGATTCATTCCTGATCGAAATTAAAAAGAAAAATTTTAAACAGAAAAAAAGGATATGTCAGGGTGATTGCAATGGCCCCAGTCTTCATTCACATGCATAAGGCTGACATATGCATTATAATCAATTTCTATCATATGAATGCTCACTACTGCAAGAATTTCTGGAGCTTGGCCTTTCCCTTTGAGAATTTTTGGAAGAGTGCCTTTTTCTGTCTGAATTTCTTGAATTTGGCCTTTCTCTGGATAGGTTTCTTGGTTGTGGCCTCTCTGTTTCTCTAGCTGCGTTTTTTAGGTGTAGCCTTTCTGCTTCTTCAGATAGGTTTCTTGATCGTGGCCTTTCTGTTTCTCTCGATGCATTTCTTGATCGTGGCCTTTCTGTTTCTCTCGTTGCATTTCTTGATTGTGGTCTTTCCCTACCATAATTCCTGGATCGTGACCTTTCTACACCGTTTGATGATCTGCAAACTGATCCATCAGTATAGGAGTTTCGTGGTCTTGCTTTAATCCTTCCCCTAGAGTCCCTTTGATTTTGATTGTCAAGACCAGGAGAGTTTTGAGTATTTGGTGCATCCTCCTGATTATGAGAAATTCTAGAGCCAGATCTGTCCTGACAATGCTCATTCCTGGTACCGGTAGTGCTGATCCTCCTGGTCTCTGTAGCATAGGCCTTATTACCACAGACCATCTTCTCTGATCTCTTCCCACTCCTGCCTCTTCCTCCAGACCTTCTATCTTTTTCTGAAATCAAGCTCTGCCTTTTAATGCTGTCAGTTGAAGAATTTTTTCTGTTAACATGTAGAGCAGGGTTTACTTTTCCTGTGTTATATCCGTCTCCACTTGTATTTTGCTTGCAGTAAACCCTTTCAAGGGGGGACACGAGGCTCTCTGACTTCCCAATACCCGCCGACACTCTGCCTCCTACTCTCCCGATAATGTTCCTGTTACGCACAGCATGTGCCTTGCCAATATGTTCTGATTTTTTCAATTCAGAGTTGTCAAAGTTGGAGCGGTAAGTTTTAGAACTGGAGCTTGAAGCTACATTATTGGCATTTGATTTAACAGCATAGGTTTCCTTTCTACCGCCATCGTTGTTATCATCGTCATCATCTATTTCACCATCTTCTAAAGTTTCATCTTTTGGAGCCAGTTCTTCTAGAGGTGGCAAAAAAACTATGTCATCCTCAACAAGGGTTTTATCTACTTCTTCCATGAGCTCAGGGTCGTCAAAATGTTTGGAAGTAACCTGAATTTGAGAATTAAGATCCGATCCTCTTGTAAGGTGGGACTTCTCCTGCGAGGCTGTAGAACCATGGGCTTGTGGTCTCTGTTCCTGACTTCTATCAACAGCGCCTGGGACTGTCCCTTTTTTTATTGGGGTTGGAAAGCCATCCGACTCAGACTCGCTCATGTGGAGGTCAGAAGACAATGTTCTGTCCATGGAACTGGCAGGGCTAAACACGTAGGTGGCAGGAGCTTGATCAGGCATTTTCTCACTGCAGCTTTGCACTGTTCCTTTATTGCTCTCCAGCTCTCTGCTGAGATTCTTCCTCACCTTCTGAACATTTTCTATGAACATCACCTCTTCACTGGACAGCTGAGGACAGGTCACAAAGCTCTCCTCACTCTCCTCAATGGTTGACTCGAGCACATTGATGGGGGAGCTGTAGGGAACATCCTCACAGAAAAAGCTTTTAACCAGTCCCATCTTGTGTAACTCTTGATATGTAAGATGTTTGCTCAAAACGTTGTCGCTGTCAGAATGAAAACCGTCAGGGGTTTCTTCATAATCCTCTACAGAGGATTCCTTGGTTGATGAGTTTTGTTTTAACGACTGAGAACTCACTGCTGATGAGTGTTTTGTCAAATCAGCTTTTTCTTTTTCACCATTGCTACGAGTATCATTCTTATTTGGCAAGCTTCCTGCGACAGACTTAGAACTGTGGGCATTTCCTTTGGGTTCTGATGTATTATTCAAAGCCTGAGTCAGAGAAACCTTTTCTTCTTGCAAATCATTTCTAGATCTCTCTGCCTTCCTTGACTTTTTCCCAACACCAGATGTTATTTGAGTCTCTGAAACCTGTGAGAAAGATCTTGTTGCAGACTTGCTAGAATTAAGATGTTGCATGGGACTAAAGCGTGGCATTTGCTCTTTAGCAACTCTTTCAGATCTAGGTGTGCTTTGAGCCATGTCTCTGTCAAACTCTGACAGACTGTTAGAGCAGAGGCTGACCTCATCAAAGGGAAGTTTTACCGTCTCCCCCTGCTCATTACGATGGTTGATGTTGACAAGTGTGGTCTCCATATCACTATCCTCCATATGCCCGTCCGAGAACTTGTGCGTAGTAAATGTCAAGTTTAGAGTCGACTCAGCACTGACACTGTTCAAGATGTGAGGTATTTTGTTGTCTGGGCTGGGAAACTGGCTGCATTCGTCTATTATTGGTGAAGCATTCAGAAAGAATGACGAATTTTTAATTGGAGTAACTGCACTTTCCATAGCGTGTATAGATTTATTTGATACAGGCGACATGCTTGGCTCATCAGACACATGTTTAGGCGAGGTTACTATGTTTGGTCTCTTAGGTGTTGAGTTTTTGACAGAAAAAGGCTTATTGCTCAATATCAATTTATCTGGCTGTTGTGAAATGTCAATTATTGTAGGTAAGGGCTGGTGAGCTTTTGAGGTTTCTTCAGGGATCATTTTATTAGACATTTTCTCTTCCTTTGTAATTTTCTTCGCAGTAGTCATTGCCCTGTCATCTATTGACTTGCCAGGCTGTTGTAGAATGCTTGTCCTGTTTGTCATTGAGTTGTCATACTGTTGTACAACATTTACCATTGTTCCATTATCTATCAACTTGTCAGGCTGCTTTACAATCTCTGTCATGTTATTACTGTTAATCATTGCCTTGTCAGGTTGTTGTACAATGTTTGTCCCATCATCTCTTGACGTGTAAGGCTGCTGTATAATGTCTGTCCTTTTGGTCATTGACCTGTCAGGCTGTTGTGCAACGTCTCTTTTATCAGAAAACAATTCAACATGCTGTTGAATAACATTTGCTGTATCAGAGTGTTGCACTCTTTTCGGCACTGGCTTGTCAGGTTGTTGTGGCTGTTTCACTTTAGCAGACTTTGGCTTGTTATGTTCTTGCGTATTGACTTCCCCATCTAGCAATGCTTTGTGTGTTGTACTCATTCTGTCAGACTTTGAGACATTGACTTGACTTTCTACAGATTCAAGTGATTTGCCAGACACACTCAGTGCCCGATGTGAATTCCCCTTAATTTTAGCTTGGGCTTTACTTTCACTTTTGTTTGACACAGGAACGATTACATCAAGTTTCCCATTGCCGCTGCCCAATTTGTTTTTAGTTGAGGGAGGATTTCGCTTCAAGACTTCTCGGCAACAACAATCACTTGTGCTGTCAGGCTCACCAAGCAGATCAGTGTCGAATGTGGCCATCTCTCTGGTGTCATCAAGGCAGGCTTTGGAGGCTGAGGTTGAAGCTTTCTTGTCACTGTCAGATGAGGTCACAACACAGCTGTCAGGAGAAGCTCTCCAAACGCAATGTGCATCATTCATTAAGACTTGGGTCTTTAAGATCTTTGTTTGATTGTGACACGAGGTTTTGCTGCAGTTGTCAAATTGTCTGTCTCCACTATGAGTTGATGGACTATCAGTATTAGAACTACAACGCCGAATTCTATATGTACCTGATGCTCTTTTTCTTCCTGTGGTTGACTCTAAATGGTCTTCCTTCTTAATTCCTCTTAAATCAGAACTGTTATTACTATTTCTATTTTTCTTCACACTTTTGTTGATTGGAGGCATAGAGCACAAAGAGTGACACACTTGCTGAGAAGCAGGGGATTCAGAAATTGGAGTTTTGGTCCCATTAACACCTGGAACAGACTGACAACTTATGGCAGAGTTTGAGCCACATGCATGAGTTTGAGCAGAAGCCACTTGTTCAGAGGCCAAACTCACACTTATGGCCTCTTCAGGTAAAGTCTCCAATGGAGCTGTCACTTCAACACCTCTACATGGAGACTTAGAGACATTAGACCGAATAAACTGCTGAACTGCACTCTGCAGCTTTTCTAAGTCTTTCCTTCTCTCTTCTTGAGCTGCCTGGTGTGCTTTGCTCATGACTTCTTCCATGAGCTTTTCCTTAAAAGTTTTTAACTCCTGTTGAAACACACTGAGGTAGGTTCTATGCACAGTTTCTTTCCAAGCATCAAAACTGGCTCTTCTCTGCACCTCGTCAGTTTCATCTGTCATGGGGGGTGATGTGAGCTTGATCTCATTTTTCTTTTCAGAATTCTTATGGCATGTGTCAGATGTTGAGGTGCCTTGGATTTTTCTTAACATCATTGTATTATCCTCATGTATTTTCTGAGCGCATTTAGTGGTAAGATTTTTGTTATGAATGTCTTCCTTTTTAAGGAAATTGAAAGGGCTAACCATAGATTCAGTTTTAGTTGACACAATCTGGCAGTCATGAGAATTATCTGTAAAGACAAGGATGGGCTTAGTTGGGGCACTACTTGTCTCGGGAGATTTAGACTGGGGCCCTTCAACTTTTTGCAGAACAACGTCAGAATCTCTCGATGAAGAATCATCAGATATAACAGTTGGATCCTCATTCTCTTCACAAATAGTTTTACACTCCGTATGGTCATCATCATCACCCTCTTGACACACCAGGCGGATTGGTTTAAACAAAACTTCTGAGCCACCTCTAATATGCCTGGAATGAGAGCCGCCTTCGTAAATCTTTCCTCTTACTCCAGGGGGATAGAACTCTGAGGGAAGCAGAGCCGGCTTACTGGGACTTGCAAATGTTGTACATGTCGTGTCCTCATCTCCCAGCATGATCAGGTTGGAGGTACAGACTATTTCCATCTCACTCACATCTGCCGGCCTTGCTTTGTGTGGCGTGTGAAGATCCTCAGAACTGCTGCCATCTAGAGAAACGTTGGAGCTGCTCTTGCCAAGGTTGTCGTCACTCTTGGTCTTGCTGGAGTCCTCACAGTCTAGACTTCTACTGCCGCCCTGTGACGCAGAGCTCTGGCTGCTTGCAGACTCGTTTGACCCATCTTTATCAGCCACAATGCAATCTGGTATTCCACTGCTGGGTCTGCTGGAGCTTGAAGCACTAGTAGAATCGTCTGAATCTCTACTGTTTTTGGAAGATGATGAACTTGCACTATCGCCAGAGTTTTCCTCATTTTCTGTTTCAGGTTCAACATTTTTCTCTGATGAAACCTCCAAGGTTCCAATTTTTTCATCTTGTTTTTCTCCAAAAGAAGAAATAGGAAAAGCTCTTTTATCTTTGACTGCAGAGGAATTGTTTTGATCATCAGTAACATATTTCTTTAGATGAATATTACCATCCACTTTGGACAATTTTTTGCTATTTGAATCATTACTTTGACTGAAAGGCATTGTTTGACTTTTAGAGTTTGTACTCCAGACACTATTTATGCCACTATTGTGATTTGAATTTGACGCTTCGAAAGGCCAGGTTGAATTTGTGGAGTTAATGTTAGACACAGAATTTCCACCCACTGATTTCAAATTCCGAAATGGGACAGAAAACATGGATGCAATACTGTTGGATTCTTGGTTTGAAATATCTGGACCAAGGAATGCAAAGCCATTTGCGACTTCACCACCAGATGTTCTGGCAACAGCATCAAACAGACACCCACCAGTAGTGAGCTCCTCTTTGTTGTCTATCTGTGACTCATTCTCTAACTCAGTCAGCACTTTGGCAGATTCCATATCTTGCCGGCTACCCATGGAATTCTTGGCTACAACAGCAAATGTGTGTTTTTCTGAGGATTTTGATAACAGTTCTCTAGGCTTGCTGTCTGGGCTACGAGAAGAAACTGAATTTGTTTTGAATTGCTCTGAATTAGCTCCGCTTCTCAATGCCACAGCTCCAGTTGAATCTCTGGCACTACTTGGGGCACATTCACCTAGAGCTTTAGCTGCAACTCCTGATTCTAACTCTTGTGCAGTACAAGGAGAATCATGTTTATTTACTAATCCTACAATGCCTGCAGATCCTACTTCACAAGTTGGTTTTTCGGTTCTCTCAAATTCAGTGTTTGATACATGATCAGGGTTATTAGAGGGATGCCTTCTTCGTGTCTCCTTCAGCATTACGTTATTTGATTCTTGTATTGCTTTTATACATCCCTGCTCCCTTAATGTTTTTTGAGATAACACTGCCTCAACTGATGAAATTTCATTGAACGTGGAGTTACCCACAGAACACTTTTTGGGTAATTGCAACATTTCCGCAGACAATGACTCGCCCAAGGATTTCACATTGCCATCCAAAGAACTATCTTTTGGTGACTGTCCCGCCTCAATAGTTACTTTAACTGAGTTATTTACAAGACCATCCTTTGATAGCTGATCTGTGTCCCCTAAAAATGACTCAGTTTTCAGTGATCTGTCCACAGATGATTTCACTGCCTCTCCTGATGGTGATTCACCAGATGTTTTTGTCAAAGTAACCATAGAAATATCCCCTGAAAATGACTCACTGAATGTTTTGAATGAGTTATTCACTGGAAACTCTATGGCTGATTGCAAAGTCTCCCCGGATGATGACCCAGTTGAAATTGTTACTGAGTTATCCATAGTAGCCTCTCTTGGAGATTGATTCATCTCCCCTGATGACGTCTCTTTTGATGATTTTGCTGACTTAGCTGCAAGACACTCTATGGATGATTGTCCTGTTTCCCCTGGTGATGACTCGCTGGGTACTTTTGTTGAAATATCCACAGAGTGTACTCTTAGAGACGGTTCTATACTCCTTGTTGATGATTTGGTCAATGTTTCCAGCGACTTGTGAACATAACAGGCTATGGGCGATTCCACTGTTTGCCCTGATGATGACTCACTGGATGCTTTCACCAAGTTATTATCAATGGAACAGTCTTTTGATAGCTGCCCTCTTTCCCCTGATGATGACCCAGTTGCTAGTTTTGCTGAGTTATCAACAGAACACTCTCTTGGTGACTGTTCTGTCTCCCCTGTTGAAAACTCACTTGGTGTTTTTACGGATGTATCCACAACACACACTTTGGGTGACTGTTTCGTCTTAACTTCACTCAATGATTTTGTTAAGCAAACACCAGAACACTTTATGGGCGATTGCACAGTCTCCACTGATGATGTCCCACTCAGTGTTTTTGCCAAATTATCCGCAGAATCGTTCTTTGATGACTGTTCAGTCTCCCCCGACGATGGCTCACAGGTCAGCTCTGATGATTTAGCCACAGAACACATTCTAGACGACTGCTCTGTCTCTGCTGTGGACAACTTGCTCAATGCTTTCAGTGAATTGGGTGATTTCAATCTCTCCCCTGGTGAAGTCTCAGATGGTGTTTTCACTGAATTAGCCACAGAATTGGCATTTGAAAGCCGTTTTGTCTTCCCTGACGATGTCTCCTTTCTCGTTTCTGTAGCTTCAATAAGGAGTATACGTCTTGGCACTTTAAAGGGCTCCTCTCCTTTCTGAAAATGAGTTTGTGTTACAGTCGGACCAGAGTTAACACATTGTTTCTCCTTCTTCCTGGCCTCCATATCTGTAACATTTTTTACTCCACTTTCAACTTTGTTTCTTTTTTGCGGGTACATAGTGATTTCAACACCTTTTTCAGGTAATTTCTGTTGAATTCCATAATCCTCATCCCGCAATGAACTGTCTTTTAATGGGGAGATAAATTCCTTTTCTCGTCTAGGCTTCTGGCGGGACTGAATTGTGTTATCAGCAAAAGAATTCACCCCATTCTTTACTTCCTCTGAATGATCAGTTTTTGATCTTTTTGTCTCTCTCTCAGTTCTGTGATCAGATTGCAAACTGGTATCAAATTTCCTTTTTTTCAGTTTCTGTCTTAAGTCTGTGATAGGAGAATCAACCACAGAAGATTTTGGCTTGTCGCTACAACTGACTGCACCACGATTTTCACTCTCTAAAGATTGTTTTACTGGTAATTCAACTTTCCTCTGAGAGCTTTGAAATGGTGAGGAGGCGTCCCTTTCTTTAGCAGAGAGAAGGCTCTCTTTACCATTTGAGTGACAATATCTTTCATTTGCGATTTTTTGGGAGTTTTTACTAGACTTGGAATCTTCTTGTGTCTCTGAATCAGGATACTTTTTGTGCAAATCATCTCTCTTCCTGTCTGTGATCTGATAATTAACCTTTTTATTTAAAAGAATGTCAGTGGCTTTGTCTAAAGGGCTGTCTGAGACGTCACGCTTTGAAATATTTTCTTTCTTTCTCATTTTACTATGTGGATCATCTCTACTTTTGGACAATTCATACTTCCTTTTCTCTGATCCTTGATCAAGACCACCAATTATTGAGGAATTTTCACTTTGCAAAGTTGTTGGCGACTGTCGACTCCGTTTTCTTTCAGCAGAATGTGCGTTAGAGTCTCTCCTACCAGACGGTTCATTTACCTTTTCAACTTTTCTTACTGAGCGGTTGTATCTGCCATTGGATGTTCTATCTCTTGGATCACTTCTTCTGGCTGAAACAGGATCATCTTTGGATCGATAAGGTCTCTCCCTCCCATCTCTTTCTGTAGAACCAAGCTGACGCTTCATAGAATTTTGCCTCTCCATCATGGCCCTGTAAAAATTAAGGTAGAAAGAAGTTGCAAAAAATATTTCAAGGCAATAAATAATGTATGAGATCATGAGCATAACTTTTTTTTATGATAGGAGTGTTGGGTGACAGAGAAAGTAAAATACACAATAGCACAATTTAGCACATTGTCTTTGACAAGTCCTATTTTTGCAACAACAAATTTCAACAATATTTTTAAGATAAAAAGAAAAATAAGAAAAGGAATAAAATTTAATATAAAAATCTATACAAAGTTGTATCAGTAGATCAGATACATTAAAACATCTACTAAACAAAACAAATTACTTATGTATCTTTGTAAAAAAAAAATTAGTTTTTAAAGCAAAGCTCTTAAGAGCATTCATTTTCAACCCATCCAGTGAAGTTGGGTGTAATTTTATTATAATAGAGCTAAGCCCAAAATTGCTATGGTCAAGACTTTTTATCAAGGGGACAGAATATTCTACAAAAAATTGTATGCATTAGTTAAGTGGGCAGAATTCATCAATTTGACAATATCCCATGGCCAGTAGCATATACTTGAAATTTTATTTTATCATTGAATTCAGTTGTCATGAAAATATTCTTCTTCTAGTTATATCACTCTTCAACTTTTGAAAAAGTTCATTATGGCAATTGAAAACCGACAAAGGGGTATACAAGGCAAATCATCACCTAAGTTTGGCAATCTCCCTGTCCTTCTCTTGAATCTCCTGTTTGGCCGTCAGGAAGAGGGATGAGATATTTTTGCGGAGCTGGTCGTTCTGGGATGTGACTTGTCTCAGCTCTTTCTGAAGTGTTACGTTGAGGGTCTCAGTGTTTTTAAACTGAAACAAGATTAAAAGCTGTCTTACGGAAGTTGCTTAAGTTGAGAAAGAAAAAACAGAGAGACAAACAAACAGAGTAAGAGGTAAAGACAAAGGCTTTCCAATACATACTGATTCAAGAAAAAAAATTTTTTTAGATAACAGTGATGCCAACTGGATGATTATTTTTTTCCTGAACTTTTTCTAGAACCAGTAAGCAGCGCATCGGAGTAAGGATATAAAAAAAAAAAAAACACCCCAAATTAATGTCAGTGGTATTATTGAAGCAATGTAGGAATGATGTACTTGTTAATTAAGTTTATTTGCATGCCTTAAACTGTTAAAAGCCTTCATTTTTATTGAATTGAGAGAATTTAAACGTCATATAGAGAAACTGGAGCTAAATGAGGGTGATTAGCAGGCCTGGCTGATTTTCAAAACTTAACGTGCACTGACCAAAATTTCTTTTTAGCATGGCTAGATCTATGCCTCCATTGGAACCAAAGTTGACTCTAGTTTTACAAGTGATGCAGTAAGCCACACTAGCTTTTAACTTACAGTAGTAATCCAATAAGAAAACAATACTTTGCATGTTTCTTGTATAACCAATGCTAGTTTTCACTTCTATTATCACATAACTATGTGGAAAAAACAATTATCACTAATCATAGATCAGGATCTAGAAGAATACCTTCCACATTTCCAGATTGTTGAATACCTATTTAACTAAATCCCAAACCTGAAAATCCAAAGGAATTCAGAAATAATGTAATCCAGATCAGCCGGTCTGAAAACTACTAGATCTAGATTTTTTTAAATTTGATAGGCTGGGAACTCTAAATACACTTCTGACACCAGTGTTGTGTTCAGGTGCCGAGAACAGTAGAAATAGCAGCAGAAGTAGTTAGACAAAGAGAAGGTCTAGATCTTTGCTCTGTCAGCAGCCAAGGCAATCCCGTATCCCAAGTAGATTTTATCCACTCAAGATGAAAGACACTCCAAGACTGACTAAATCTACAGCCCCTAAAACAGCTCACACCACACATCTCTAGGCTAAGGCCTCTAGGCAAGCCTAGCACAACTCACTAACATCACACTTCTCTAGGCTCAGGCATCTAGTCAACCCTAACACAACTCACAACATACTCATAACACACTTTCACCACACTACAAATAACAAAGATCCTATTTTCATGTGATGCAGTAAGCCACACTAGCTTTTAACTTACGGTAGTAATCCAATAAGAAAACAATATTTTGCATGTTTCTTGTCTAACCAATGCTAGTTTTCACTTCTGTGTCAATTCCTTTAATGTCCAGTGGACCAACACAATTAACAACTTCCATCACGGACCAAACTTTATTTCTAGATTCTATTTCTAATAAATAAATCATGAAAGTCTAGTCTAGATCTACGCAAGTCCTTGGATCTAGATATTCCTCCTACTGCCCTAGTTAGACTGAATCCATGTATATATGCAGTGGCACTTTGAATCACACAAAATAAATCCAACGGAAGTCTTTGATCGAGATTAGTTTTCACATAAATCCGATATTCTGAAGTTAAATCGGATAGCCGGATGTTATTTTTAGTAAATAACGCATACTAAGTGATGTTCGTACTTTTTCCAGTTCGCTTATTACCTTCAATTATTTAAGTCAATACATGGCTGCATGAAAATTGACGGAAAAACTTTGACGGACCTTGGCAGTACTCGGACCTGTGATTTTTTTTTTTTTACTTTGACGAACCATTTTTTTTAAACAGAATTCCGTAAATTTACGGAAAATTGGCATCACTGGAATAAGATTAAATAGGTTGGATGCCCCAATAAATAGGAATACAAGATAATTTGAGTAACCTTCTGTTTGAGGCTGAGCTCATCCATCAAGTGCTCTGTGTAAAGGTCAAGGTCACATGTCTCTGCTGGACCAGGCGTGGATTGCACTTTCACTGGAGACACATACTCTTTAGAAGTTTGCCTTTTGGCATCTGCAATCTGAAAGCGCAAGAATTTTTTTAAAATTGTGTTTGTTATAAGAAATAAGTTAACTGATTTTACTCTCGAGACTAACACTGCAAGTTCGCTGTGGTACTGAACTGGTCATTAAAACTTATTGCAGTAACCATTGCTAATAATATTTGATAAGAGTTATAAAAAAAAATACATATAAAAGAAAAAATTGGTTGCTTTTAAAAAATAAAAATTACTGTCTCCTTAAGTATTTAACTCAGAATTAATTTCTTTATGTTACAAATGATTTCAAAGGGGCTGAAGAGTACCGTATCAAAAGAAAATACTTTCAGAATCGGCAACGAATTACTCAACCTGACAGGTTGCCCAGCAAGATCCCATTAATGACACCCACTAGGACATGAATCGGTAAAAACTTGGCTCTGATGGCCAGAAAATTGTCCTGCGCTTGCAGCTATGTGGGAATTAATTTGCGCATGATTTTGGCCATTCAAACCTGCAATATCTTACTTGAAGTATAAATAGTTTCAAAATCAAAAGGCATAGATCTAATAGGCGAAGTTTCAAATTCTATTGTCATCTGAATATTGTTTTGATGAAATCTTATACAGTAGTCCCCATTTTAACGACATCACAAATAATAGAACATTTGGAATAATGAGACGTTTGGAAATCCCCGTTTTTCTCACTATTTGCACCCTATGGTTTATTTTGGAAATAAAGAGAATCTAAATCAGTTCACCATGCTAATAACGAGAAGTAAAAAACTACATTGGCTCTAAACCTTTTCTTATCATAAGAAAGGTGCCAAATAGTAAACATCTCAAACGTGCACATATGTAGTAATTCACCGGTGCCCCAGCCATGTCCCTTTCCCTGCCGTCGATGACATAAGTGATAACCCCATTCTCCCCTACATGAACCTAACTCTTGTTCTATTATCAAAGTAAACAAAGCTGCATAATGAAAAGCTAGACAGTAGAACAGCCAAGCCCATACCTCGTACTGTTTCTACTGTAAGTCAATAGGTCCATATGGGTTTTTATGTTTATGTGTTTTTCGCAACAGAGTAGATTATTTCTTTTGTCAATTCTTTTTGTATACGTTTTCAACAAGATAACGATGTCAGTGGTTGCCGATAAAATTGCCGCCATGATAGGCTTGTTTGGCTTTGTTGTGTCTGTCTAACTCTAATAATGACTGTAGAACGTTTGGAACTGGTCTCTGGTTTTATATCTGTTTGACAATATAATTACATAATTTCTTCACCACACTATTAAAGAAAAATATTTATACAAACGGCACAGTAGGCTCCTGTAAGTAAATTTCGTGTTCGTATGCAACAAATTATTGACAACATGGAAAATAAAGGTACTAATTTTAAAAAATATACTGCATGGAGGTTATGAGTCTCTGTAAAATTCTAGCTGCTGATAATTTCAAAGTGACATTTTTTTTTATTTGTTGAGGATAAATCAAAATTCTTGTTACCACATACTGCTTAGGAATTCTGTAGCATTTAGAGGAAAAATGAAAAAAATTGGCAGCATCCTTAACTAGCTGTAGATAATTAAAAAGAAGTATCAATTATTATCAAGCTGAAGAGTTAACAGGGTTTTTAAAACCTGCTAAATACCTTGTTTTTTTATCGTTTGTTGCACTAAAAAAGAAGTAAACGAAGAGGATTTGATCAACACTTAATCAGCGCCGATTAGAACATGTTTAGACTATGGTTTGAAGTAGAGTCAACTTTTGCTATTTATACTGCTCAGTTATATGCCACTGCTTGGTCAGTGAGCACATCCATTAATCGTCATCTGACAGTCTTACCAGAGTCCAACATGGATGCGCAGGGCAGCCTGAGGCAGATCATTGAAAAACCTAAATATACAAAAATCAGGGTATATTTGGCGCCGTGATGATCACATTAATACAAATAATAGCTTAATCTTTTTTTTTTTCAGTTCCCTGCAATTTGTATTTTCGACAATTTTTTAATCTTATTCTGATCTATTTAACCATTTTCCAGCTCTTTATCGCAATCAGGCTGCTTTGTGCAACTTTAATAACTTATCACAGTAATCACACTCCCCGATGGAGTGCTCAGATTTAACATCTCCACAACTTTCCTTCAAATTTTAATCATTTTTGTTTCTGTCTCTGCTAGCACATTTATCTCAACCTGTTTTACATTTTTGTGAGAGTGTGCTCATTGATAAGAAGGATAGGTCCAATTGAGAGCTATGGGCAACTGCCAAATGACCTTTTGCTATCGTGTATATCTAATATAAGTACATGCCATGGAACCATCAGGAAAAATAGGTAAATTACTCTGGAGAAGTGACGTCTTGGTTGCTTCTCTGGGCTGGGCAGAGTCTTGGATTGGCCAGATCTGATGCTGGACGTAGAGAGGTCTCCATACAGGTCCAGACTCGATTCGTCCGTGGGTTGTACCGGTACTATGTCAGTGCTGCGGTGAGGATCTGGTGTTGCCCAGGACTCAGACACTGGGTTCAGAAAAAGGTCGTCCATTTTTTTTCACAGACTGTCTTGTTACACAAATCTAGCTGAAAAAAAATATATGAAGCACTCAGTTTTAGAAAGAAAACAAATTCACTTTATTTAGAGCAAAAACTTACAGTAATAAAACTAATACTGTCATACTTCCTTACTGAAATAACATATGGAACAAATTTTGCTTAAAACCCAAATGGCGCTATGAAGGCTGCTGGATGGCCAGATGGTCAGTCTGGGTCTGGCACGGGTGTGAAAAAATGGGGTGTGGCAGTGCTGTTCACCTGGTTAACTCATGCTCGGAGTGTTGCACTGTTATCACCCATATTTTTTCATTATTTTTAGTATAAGTTCATAAAACTATTTCTACTGAGCTGAGAAGTTGGTAGATTTCACTATCTTGTTTGTTTCTGTTTTTTAATAATCATTTATTACTTTTGTGTGGGGGGAATAAAAGAGAAGCCAGCTATTACATTTTTCGTGTGCAGGTGATCAAAATTTCAAATACTGAAATAGCAGTGAGTGTGGTATGTTTCAGTTTGAATCCTTTGTACATGGATTCCTAATGTGTCTATTGACTGATAAATGTGTTTAAAGCCCCAATCAAAAGTTAGACTACAAAACAAAAATGGAAACATCAGCTGAGGTTTGAACCTTTGACATCCTACTCGTCAATCATATAATGCATGCACACTATTTTCTTGTAAAGCAAAAAGTGTAACAGATTAAAATAATATTTGTTAGACAGAGGCAGAGAAAATGCTATATAATGAGCATGGTAATAAATTATAATACAGTCTACTGATAGTAATCTGCAATCGCAAAAACAAACAAAAGTTTTTCCAGAGATCAAGGGGAGATCGGACGGGGGTGTACTGCACACTATAATTATGTAGGTCTTAGTGTGCAATATCGCTATAAAACATTTTTGCTCTACACACTGTTATAATTCTAATATTTGTGTGAAAATCATGCTATACCCACTGTATGTGAGGCAACTAGGGTGATTTGTTTCAATAAAACCATTACTTAATCGAGCCTCTGAAGGAAGCGAAACTCTCTCCTAGATTAACCTTTTCTAGGTCTCACGAAAAATTAATTTATTAAAAATATTGTCTCACAGAGATTGTTCCTAAAAATTTTAAAGTTACAGTTCAAAAAGTGGAATTAGAGATAAAGGAGTATGACTATTTTTGTGAGATGAAAGATCTACACCCTTAGACTTTGAGTATTCTGTGTTGTTCCTTTTGAACTAGTCGACTATCCACTAGAAATTTGTCCAAGAAAGTTATAAATTAAGTGTTCCTTGAGGTGTCAAGTCAAAGACGTTTACAGGTGGTAGTTTGCAGTCGCGAGCGGGTCTCCTGGACAGCACTTTTAAAAAGTGTTTAAAAAATTGTTAGTCTAGCTGAAGTTTGATTACATTTGGAAAACAGTTGTGTAGCGATCTAAGTTTAAATCTTGTAGGGTAGAATTTAGACACGGTTAGATAGAGTTAGTCTTAATATACTGTATTATACTACTATTACTTGATTTAAATTTGTGGTTCATATTTCTATCAAAAGAAACATGTAGGCCCTAACTACAAACCAAAGAGTGCCCTAAACTGCAAATCCTTGGCAATTTCTAAATAACAATCAGTTCCCAGTTAAATTGCCTATTATCATGAATCAAAAATTGAATAGTGATTAACTCACTAAGCCTAGATCTATATTCAAGATCTTGTGAAAAAAGCCTTAGTCTAGGTTATAAATCTGTCTAGAATTCTAACTAGATTCTAGATCTAGATTTAGATCTTGTGAAAAAAGCCTTAGTCTAGGTTATAAATCTGTCTAGAATTCTAACTAGATTCTAGATCTAGATTTAGATCTATGTCTTAAATCTAGATCTTTTAATATAAAAATACCTAGCATTCAGTGTTGCCTCTCATATAATTGCACCTGGAATTCTAGATGCGTTTATCTTTAAAAAAAATATATCAAGAATTTTGGCTTTATATGACTTCGTTAGCTGTTATTCATTCATTGTTTTGTTGTGATTGTTGGAGTTGGCGAACTTGGAGTTCCGCGCGATTGTGCCAGGTTTTTGAGTCAATCATCGGCAATTTTTATTCTAAAGTTTATCTTGATACCATTGTGGCAAAACCAAGGTTGTAGCGGTTGTAAACTAAGTACACGAACAACCATGTAGGGTTTCCAACGTACATGTATAATTATTTTTTTTGCTTGCGACCACACAGAGACAAGACTCACAAGAGTGGATGTTGGGGATCACAAGATTTGAAGTTTCGCAGACGCACAAACACGGTATTAAAAGTCGTCCAAAAAAAAACAAACACGTTCAAGACAAAACAATTTTTCCCTTTCCATGCCAACAAGCTTGAAACGCGTTCATGGTTTATTTTTCCCTAACGCATACTACAAAGTTCGACGCACATGAGAAAAATACCTACCCTATTCCTCCATCAAATTACAATACTTAAATTTCCCGCAACTCGCCGCCATATTGTCATTATTTTTCGCAAAGAAAATGGGTGCTCCTTGTACACTTTCGAAGACCTCTTTGTGCTTCTGCGAAACTCCATATCCTATGTTGGGGATTGCATCAGCCGGTTACTCTTGTCAGTAGTAACCAGTGATACGTAGCAACCAAAACAAGAATCTACAGAATAATAATATTATTGCACATGCTGTTGGGGGTTAAAGGTGTGGTATAACACTAAACATTCGTCAGAGGAGCAGTCACTAGCACTGTACTGATAGGAAAATAAAAGGGGATGAGTTGTGAGGTATTAGTTACCTACAGATGCTGTTAAAATGTTTGTCACTGTCTTCCATTCTCTGTCCATATCTCCTTGTCTCTCTCTCTCTCTCTCTCTCTCTCTCTCTCTCTCTCTCTCTCTCTCTCTCTGTTGTAGTCAGCACTTCGCATTATGGTCGCAACATTTCGCTTTCAGTCATAATTATATTTGGGGGGGCTTATACAATTATTAAGATAACACTGACTGTTTAGGAAGCGCCTGGTTAGTCAATTAGTTTTCGGATGATACGGAATGCCGATAGTTAAAGTACCAGTCATCTCTATGACGTCCGCCAAAGAACTCAAAAGGGTCTCGTTGCAGTGACACAAAATTTTCTGGTGATGACGAATCTTCAAAGTAAACGAGAGATAGAAAGATAGAGAGAGTGAGAGAGAGAGAGAGAGAGAGAAGGAGGATACTAATTGTCTCTCTATTATATCTTGGTCGATCTCTCTCTCTCTCTCTCTCTCTCTCTCTCTCTCAACCGTCCTGTCCCTACTTTATATCTTTGTCGATCTATCTCTGTATGTATGTATGTATATATTTATATACATACTTTGCTTCTCTTTCCATGCTTCTTTATTTGCGAAGTCAATCTCTTGTTGTCACCTCTTAATCCTTTTTTTTTTCAACATCTCATACCAAAAATTATTGTATGTTCTTAATGTAGGCCTATTGGTATACGACATAATTATAAGAATTATCCTGTCTGAAGATTAGGAAATTGCCGGGTAAGTCTAACCGTTTTGGGGACGTCACAGAAGGTCGATCCTAAAAAAAAAAAAATACAACCACCTCTCTGACGTCCGCAATAATAAATGAAAAAAAAAAAAGCCGCCCAAAATAGTAATAGAATGAGCAAGCATAGGATCTATCATGCCTTCCTCTTGAGCTTTTGTCTTCTGTCAACGCCGCCTGTCGCCGTATAGGACCCCCCAGGGGAACCTAGGAGACGTTAAACCCGGAGAGAGGGAGAGAATTCTCTCCCTCCTTCTATAGAGAACAATCGAAGATCGATTGATGCCTAATTGTCATGAAGTGAAAGAGAGTGAAAGGGAGGCAGAGAGTGAGAGAGAGAGAGAGCGAGAGAGAGAGATAAATAAGAGAGGGATAGAGAAAATAGAAGCAGTTCACAAAATAATTAAATGGATCATAAAGTTTTGGCTCTAACTTTATATAACAATGTCTCTTTGTGTATGTATGTCTATGCCTCAATCTCAGTCCCTCCTTCCGTGTCTATATCTCGTTGTCTGTTTCTTTCGGCTGCCCCGTCTCAGTCTGTCTATCTGTCTCACTCCCCTCTGTACCCCTCTCTCTATATATTTCACGCACACGGACTCGAACTTACCTAGGCTCATACGCAAAGGCAATTATTCATAAGTTTAGAAGATTTCTCTGGAAAGCGCGATGGAATAACACAACAAACAACAAACAACCACATTTAGGTCTCTGGGCTAGAAGTTGAGAGGTGGTACTCGATCGAGTACGGTTGAGACATTCTCATCCACATTGGAGGGCCTCCACAGTGCAACTTTCAGTTGGGCCTCTCCAAGAGTCACATTTTTGGTTGACTGTCCTCTATTTTCTCAGCAAAGAACTTGGCTTCCAAACCACTAGAGAGTATATTAACTACATATGTTAGTCCTCAGCGCATACTGAGGCTTCTAAAGAGCATTAATGTATATTGTATACAATTTAACTACGATAACCCATCACATGGATATTTTAAAATTCTATACATACCCTTCACTTTCAATTAACATTATTTTGTATGCACAATTTTTAATGCTTTTACCACCCAGAGAGATAAAGGAGTCACAATAGCTACTAGTTTAATGTAGGCCACCATGGGACAATAATTTATAGCCGTTACTGTACCGTACCGAAAAACAAACCCCATCTTACTGTTTCTTTGTATCTGTGTTTCTATCCCATTTTCTCTTTTGTTTGCTGCTTCACTGACTTTGTACTGGCCTTCCTGTCTTTTGTTTTCCTCCTCTGCATCTGTCTCCATCCTCCGATTTCCACCTCTTACAGTCACTGTCTCTCATTCTGTGTACCTATACCCCATATCTCAGTCTCTTTGTCGATGTCTACCTAACTATGTGTCGCCGCTGTCCCTGTCCACTGCATCAATCGATTCATTCACTCATATCCATCCTTGACTTGGTATCTGTGTCTCCGTCCCCCTTTTTCTAGCTCCGTGTCTATGAGTCGTAAATGTGTGTCTCTCTTTACATGGGACTGTGAACACGAGAAAGATAATCTGAATAATGTAAACCCCAATCTTAATCAAACGGTGAATCGTATATAAAGATGACATGACAATATGACATTTCATTTTCTTCCTCCAAAGCCAAGGCTCAAAACTGAGTAGAAGGTGCCTGTTTGACCATGTCCTTCCAGACGGCTATGATTTGACCCAGCATTGGGCAGCAATGGTTAATTTTGATACAATCCACGTTTTCTTGTTTACAGAGGCGGAAGGAAACATAGGATAGGAGGAAATAACTCTGATTCAGAACCTAGTACAGTAGTAGGCCGTCAGTCTCACAGTAACTCACAATTCGGCCATACTCCTACTCCTTTGTCGTTATTTGTTGCTTGTTTTGATAAATTCCACCAACTGCACTTAGCAAACATTTTGTTTTGAATACAAATTAAAGCGGACTCTATAGAAGCAACTTCTTGCAATGTAAGGAAACATTTTCATGTTGAATCTAGGCCTACGTTTACTAGATTCTAGATCTAGATTTATATCTATAATTCAGGCTACTTACTTTTCTAATTTCTAGATCTATTTAGACGTTAGGGGTGGAATACACAAACAAGACGTAGCTTACGCCTCGTAGTCGTCGTAACAATATTAAGAATAAGGAGGCTTACGACGAGACGTAAACTGCGTCATGTTTGCGCATTCTACCTTAGACATAAGTCTGGAATAGGTAGAGTCTGAGGCCTATACAATAGTTCTAGATTCTTGTAGACGATCTAGGATCTAGGACTATAGCAGCACAGATCTAGACCTAGACCTTGCCTATAGGCCTATATCTAGAATCTAGATCTAGTCTTAGTCATGTTTTTGTCCAAATTTTGCTATTCACACTATAGTGTTCATGTTTAGATTTATGGGCCTTTATATATAACAGTTGTTTAACTGTATCATGAATGACAATGACCGGATAGGTCTAAATTTAGTAATGCTTCTTCAGACCCAAGAGGAGAGAGCTTCTGACGCTTTTTCCATGGTCAAACCAAAGAATTTGATATGAATCAAAACACTTAGCATATTAATGCATAGCAAAAATGTCATTTTTACAGATACTGTCAGAAATTGATTTTGATAAGTGGCGATTTATAATAATTAATATTATGTGTAATAAAACTAGATCTATGGGCACTCCTTGAGTTTTGTGGTCCCTAGCCTGTGGGCGATTAAATGGCTTGGTGGGCGGGATTCGAGGGGTGGATGGGTAGGCTTCGATTACATAATACATGGGAGTCAGTCAAACTGTGAAGAGAGAGGGAGGGAGAGAGATAAAGAGAAAGACACATTGGCAGACAGACAGAGCAAGCGAGTGTGAGAGACAGAGATAGAGATCTAAAGTTTCAATTGCTTACAGATCAATCTAGCCTAATTCTTATGTGCTTGTGTATGTTGTCCCCACCCCCTTCCCGCCCACATTCTACCAATGTTCAAATAAACAATTAAATACAATCAAATCGTGTCCTGTCTTTTTGAATCAAACAAAACATGCCAATACAATAAAAAAATAACAAAAAGACAGAAAGTACATCTAGTAGACATTTAAATCAATTTTAATAGAAGAAAAAAATAAGAAAAAGACAGGGAGTGCAGCTGGATGGTATTTTATTCAATTTTAATAATCGAATTCTGGTCGCCCACCCATTTGATCGCCCACAGGCTAGGGACCACAAAACTCAAGGAGTGCCAATCTATGACTTATGAGTGACATGCACACCCCACTTTCCAATGAGACAAAACTGCTATTACAGTCTTCCCCATAATTTAAAGGGTAACAACTAACAATGGATGTGTACAGTACAAATATCTCCAAAGGGGTTTAAAGTCAAGAGAGGTCCCATCCAAAAGGTAGAACATTCTCTAAACTACGCAGAATCTGTGGTTTGATCCTTGCTCCTGCTGCCATGTTCTTTTCTTTTTGTTATAGTCGTGTCAGTGTTGTGATACTGACAAAATGTGGTAAATCCCTCTCTGGGAACCTATAGGTGTATAAGGCTAAGAGTTTTATCAAAACAGAAGAGGCTTTAAAACACTAATTAACTCAAGAAGATTATTGGAATGAGTTGTTTCAAGTTTAGAACATGTAATTTCAGAGCTGCACCTGTCAAAGTCAAAGATTATAAAAACTGAAGAAATGTTGATTGTGTTTTTACTGTTACATAGATGCGCACATCATTCTGCGATAAGAATAATGATAGTAATAATAATTAATAATAATAGCAGTAGTAGTAATAGTAATAATCATCATCTTCATTTTTAAGTTAACCGGTGTCATTATTTTCCTATTGCATAGCTATTGTGCTGGTGCGCTGATAAAGTAATATTCAATGGAGAGAGGCTACCATTTAAGTTACAAGATGGCCCTCCCCCATCTCTCTCTCTCTCTCTCTCTCTCTCTCTCTCTCTCTCTCTCTCTCTCTCTCTCTGTAGGACCCCTGTGTAGGTGCTAAATTATAAAGATCTATAGATCATGATTAATACTTAAAGAGTTTTGAGTCATCTCTTGCATTTTCAGTTGTAGTGATCACTTCGTGCTTTGAGACTGGGAGTGGGAGTCCAGCGGCAATATAGCCCCTATTTTGTGACAGCACCTGTTTCAGTTCTTAAAAAAAGGGAAAACATTTTTTTGAACATAATTCAATTGATCCCATCATTGATCTTAGGCGCTTAGGAAAAAGGAAAAGTACAAAATCATTACCCAAATTGCTTAATTTAAAAAGTAAACTCTTTCCAAAATTTTACTCTAGATTATGACCCCCATCTCTAGCTTGATTATTTTGCTTAATTGCAGTGCAAAAGTTTCATTAAACTTTACCATCAGCCATGATGCACTTATAAACCTTCTGAAGATGGACACTACAACCAAACTGAATAATTAGGCTCCCTAATTCTATAATTTTATTCTCTGGTACTAGTGATAGGAATTGGTTAATGATTGTAACAGTTATGATTAGCTACAGTGAAAATCTCAACAACAACAAAAACACAACAAAGTCTTATAATTCAAATTTCTCATGAAACCAATATTGTGAAGTAATACTCAAATGTTATTACTGTCCAAAACATGCTTTTACAAGAAATTGGGTTGGGGAAGGTTGCTATCTACATGGAAGGAAAACAATAGGAAACTCCCATAAGTCAGCATACTTAGACTGGGTTTGGTTTTATCAGCAAAAAATAACAATAACAAAACAGAAAAACACCAAGGCCCAATGACATGTCCCATTGTTGCCAAGAGCAGAGATTCCTGAGGAAGCATGATGACTGATGCCTGGTGAGAAAAATACAAGTGAAACTAGAAGAGCTAGATGGCAATTTGATGTAAATCTGTTTCTGCAGAAGAAAAGTATGAAATCTAAATGTCATTACAAAAATGACTGCAATTGGTGTTATTTACACAGTCATGTTTTACCATTTTTTCAGATTCTTACAATGGCTGGTTTAAGGCAAACCCCCTTGACATGCAGTGGACACACCAGGCCTGTTGTGGACCTCTCTTTCAGTGACAACACTCCTTTTGGTTATTTCCTTATTAGTGCTTGCAAAGGTATAGATGTTTTTTCGCAAACATTCACTAAAATCTACTGTGCTGAACAGAAATTTTGGAATGCTCCACCTCAAAAGTAATCCATCTGATTCTTCAAAGTATCAGAAACGTTCTTAAAAATCTGACTTGTATACTTCTATGAAGATCATATTTGAATTAAAACTCTAAATAATGCCTAAAATATTATGATCCATACAAAATTATATAATGTGCCTGTTATTTGTGTTAATGTTTTGCGGCTGTTCATTATTTTATTTCACTGAAGTCATCTGCCAGACCCAGCATTGTAATGATTGTTTTCTAGCTGTTTCTTATTTGTTTGATTTACATATGAATTTAGTAAAAACATTTAATGTGTTCTTTTTAGAGAACTTTAAATTTAAATTATCAGGGGCCAATTTTTTTTTAATTTTGGTATCTTTAGTAAAATAAATAATTAAAAAAATAAGAAAATTGGCAGGTCAATATTCAATGAAAAATAATGTGTAAAGGGTTTAAAAAAATTGTGAAACAAGTTACAATGCGATTTATAAAATAAGGATCCAGTTGGCATCCCTATATTATCTCTGACTTTTTGTAACTAATATCTAAACTTACATATAAATCCAAAAATGCAAAGTTTAGAAGATTTTTTCATCAAGCAAAAAAATTAGACTACAATTTATTAAGCTTGATGAAAGGGATACTAGGAAAACAGATGCAGTTAGTTTTAAGAACCATTGGTGATTAATATGTATTGTTATACAATGTTCACTGCTGTATAATCTTCTTTCTGAACTTTTTCTGTCAGATGGGAAGCCAATGCTCAGGCAAGGTGACACAGGAGACTGGATCGGAACATTTGAAGGTCATAAGGGTGCTGTTTGGGGTGCTACGCTCAACAAAGACGCGACCAGGGCTGCCACAGGTGCTGCAGATTTTACTGCGTAAGTTTTGTTTTCAACAATTGTAAGTCTAGACAACAAACGGAATCTTGAGTTTAACTAAGTAAAATATTTGGAGAATGAAGATAGCTTAATTATGTACTGCCTCTGATCTTCCCATCACTAAGAAAGTTGTGCCAATTGTCCTGAAGCTCTTAAGTGTGAAATATGACTGATGTTTACTTTTACTTTTATTGAGCGATGTTTCTAATATGCATTATGGTGTGTCTGTCCATTCTCATTGAAAAAGTAGTTTTAGTGTTATTGTTTAGCACTACAACATTGATATGGTACATTTGCCCAAATCAGGCATTGTTGGCTCAATGGCTCCACTAACCTTAGTTATGAAAAACAAAAGTTGAACTTTTAAACTCTCAGGAATTTTTTTTTTTTACTGCTTGGCATATTAAATATTTTCTACTTAAAGAATATCCTAAACTAGTCTTTGACGTTTAGAGCCTTAGGCTACCATAAAAGCTGTGGTGAGGTGGGGATCAATTATGTGCTATTTGGATAGCACACTAGTCAGGTTTCTCTAATTGGCTTTCTTTTTTCTTATTTTAAGCAGAGATACAAATATTTGATCTTGTTTTATGCTATGATTTAATGTTATTGATTTTCTTTTGTAATACAATTACTTCACAGCAAAGTATGGGATGCTGAGAAAGGAGAGGAACTGCAGAGTTTTTCTCACAAACATATTGTAAAGAGTGTAGATTTTTCTGCTGATAGCAAGACCTTGCTCACTGGAAGTAATGAAAAAATATTGCGTATCTTTGACTTGCAGAAGCCAGATGCAGGTACAAAGTAATAATAATAAAAATAATAATAATAATAATAATAATTTTACTTATATAGCGCTTTCCACTGAAGTATCAATTTGATTTAAAGCGCTTTACATTTTTCAAGATAAAAGCATATAAAATCTGATTGTTAAAATAAATTACAATATACATTCATGTTTTAAAGAGATATTTTTTTTTCACAATATCAAAGTAAAACAAAAATGAGTTGGTGAAATAACTGAATACAGGTTGTTTAAAAGTTACCAATATAAAGTACACTAATATTTCAGAACCCAAACAGTTTGTGGGGCACACATCCAACATTAAAGCTGTGCATTTCAACAAGGAGTGCAACCAAGTGTGGAGTGCCAGTGATGATAAGACTATCAGGTTGGCTGAACACTGTAAACAAAGCTAACATTCTCTTAGTATTCACTTCTTTATGGAATCTACAGGATCATTATGCATGCTTTATTTCACATTAGTAAAAAAAGAAGTTTGTAATTATTACTTCAGTGATTAATTTATACAGTGATTTTTGTTTTTTTAGCCATTTTTTCTTAACTAGATCTTTTTTTCATTTTCCTAGGAATATTTTTGTGGGATCTTATTTCAATGTAATAAATAAATACTTTTTTATTTTATTTATATAAGTATAAATTTTCAGCAGTCCCAGGAGATGAACTTACTGTGTTGTTCTCCTTGAATTTTACATTCTTTATTGGAGAGAAAAATATTGATCCTAGCAGAAAATTGTAGCACTCTATCCTGTGTGTTTGGATTTTTAACAGGAATAGCTGTTTTCCATTTTCTAAAAATCAAATGGGTTTTATCTTAAACATTGTTTTCCAAACATCTAAACGGTGCCACACAGATGTCAAATTTCGAGGACATCACAAAATATGACGAAAATTGAGTGACAAAAACAACATACAAAAACTCTCAAAAGGATGGGTTAAATCACTTTATAGTTTAACTCTTTAAACGGGAGCGGCCACAGTGTGTGTGGCCCGTAAAATCACAAAATTGACGAAAATCTGACCTGCCAACATTACGCTTTGGGCGTAATTTATTACGCCCAAACGCGGCAAATTACGCTTTACGCCCGGTCCTTGTCATATTACGCCCGGTCCTTGTCATATATTACGCCGAGTTGAAAATAGTACGGTACGATCTATAACCTTAACTTCTAGCCACTGGTTCAGATATGGCCCAAGAAAATAGGCTTCACACACAACATCGATATTTCCTATTCCATTATTGGGTACTTTCGTTTTCACTTTTTCAATACTATTACTATTGCCACTAGTTTTATAGTTTGATTTACCGCATATCGATAGTCAGCTTTATGTATACTAGCGTCCGGTATTTATTTTTCGTTTGGGTTGTGTTCAATAGTGTAAAACAAAGTTGATGTCTGCATCGCAAAGCATCATCTCCTTGAATTTTACATTCTTTATTGGAGAGAAAAATACTGATCCTAGCAGAAAATTGTAGCACTCTATCCTGTGTGTTTGGATTTTTAACAGGAATAGCTGTTTTCCATTTTCTAAAAATCAAATGGGTTTTATCTTAAACATTGTTTTCCAAACATCTAAACGGTGCCACACAGATGTCAAATTTCGAGGACCCCTTCTCATCGTCACAATACTATCATTAGGTTTCTTTGAGTGACAAAAACAACATACGAAAACTCTCAAAAGGATGGGTTAAATCACTTTATATTTAACTCTTTAAACGGGAGCGGCCACAGTGTGTGTGGCCCGTAAAATCACAAAATATGACGAAAATTGAAGAAAAAAACCCCACCCTCTTTCCATTTATAGATCCTTCTAAAGCCCTTCTTAAGTCCTAAGTCAAAACATGGAATGGGCATGAGGGCTTAAAGAGTTAAATTCTATCTTTAGATAAATTTTCTTTTACCAACATGTAACAAATATTTTAACCGCTTTGTTCAAGGAGTATCTGCGACTCTTTAAATGGAAATAGGGTTAAATAAATCGCCTTAGTATAGCTTAAAAAGATGATAGTCTCTATAAGTTAAAATTCCATTTTTCACAAGAGCTTGAGGGGGGGGGATACAGGGGATAGAACATCAGCTTTTGACGCAGGAGGTCCAAAATTTGAGCCCTGCTTTCGCAACTTTGTCCCCTACTGGTTGGTATCAGTTTAATGTAACGGGCTGTCTCTGTGTGGCAACATGTAAACTTTTCATTTGCTAGTCATGGGTCTCATCCACAAAATGGTCTACTTAGTGCTGAACCTTCAATCTGTACTTTTCTTCCTTAACCAGAGTGTGGGATGTGAATACTTGTAAGGAGATCCACTGCATTGAGACTCTGTCTGCCCCCGGCAGTCTAGAGCTGACTAACGATGGCTCAATCTTCACTGCAACCTACGGGAACTTCACAGTCTTCTACAATGCTGAGAAGTCAGTGTGATATTTATTTCTCTTCAGTCTATTTCGCATTGTCTGACTGTCTGTCTTTCTTTTAATGTGTTATAATTTTTTTTTAAGTAAAATCTTTTTTTTGTTTTGTTTTTTGTTTTTTTTTGTACTGGTATCTTAAAATTACAGGCTGGAACGGGTTCCATTTTTCCGGAAGTCTGTTTTTTTACTTTTCAAAGGATCAGAACATGTTGGCCTTTCAAAGCTCTGCAACAAAAGTCTGTAAGAAAAAGTAGTAGAGTTTGCTGAAATGTCCATTTTCCTAATAAGTGAACACTTCTATGTCTCTTTTCCTTCTTCTTCTTTTCTATCTTAACTTTTCTTTCTTCTAATCATCATTGTCTTATCTCTGTGTGCTTCTTTGCTTTATTTTGTTCTTGTCCCTGTTGGCTTTCTGTTCTTCTCTCTCTCTCTCTCTCTCTCTCTCTCTCTCTCTCTCTCTCTATCTATCTATCTCAACCTTTTACTCTTGTTCCCTCTCTCAGCAATTCGTTCTTCTTTTTCTCTCTGTCTCTTGTCTCTCTTGGTCTCACTCAGCTGTCGTTTCTTGTCTGTGACTTTGACTGGTCATCTGTTTTAACAAATTGTTTTTGCACTAATTGGAGTTAAGATAATTATAACATGAGGGGCTGGGGGAGCAGCTCAGTCTGTAACTTCTGAATGGGAAGTCCTGGTTTCAAATTCTAAACCGTCCTGTCTGGTTCACAGTGATGCCAGTGTTCCGTAAATTTACGGATTTTCATTTTTTTTAAAATGTTGGTAGGTCAAAGAAGTAAAAGTCTATCAAAAGGTCATGTATTGTGATTCAATACTATTCAACTTTTTTGCGAAGAGGTTCAGGAAAAAAAAATGTGGATCCAGTTGGCATCACTGTGGTTATGACTGTTTCAATATAATGTGACTGACTTAGACAAAACTGTCCCCCAGCTCATTCTGTGTGTAAAAGCAAGCATACATAATTGTCAGTCATTCTCTTGGGACCCATCCAAAATAAAACCTAGTTGCTGATGTAAAATGCAATTTTTTAGCTTTGAAGAGCTCTGTTTAGTCATATAATAGATTTGGTTTTGTTTCCAGCTTTGAGAAGATCAAGGAGATAAAGGCACCAGCACCTGTGAACACAGCTTCTCTTCATCCTTCTAAGAACTTTTTTGTGTGTGGTGGAGAAGACTTCAAGATGTACAAGTTTGATTATTATACTGGAGAAGAGATGGGTATGAATACATAAAGGCTTCTTTTGTCTTCTTTTTTATATTCAAGGCATATTGTAAAGGATAGATTAGCTGGTTCCTATTAATTCTGCAATAGGGGAGCAATATAATGAAAACGGAAATGTGAACATAGAGTGTGCAGATCACGACTGTATTTTTTTATCAGCAGAGAGCAATATATGTAGGTCTAGACACGAAATGAATTTTTAAGCTCCCATCTCAATTTGATATCCACAGAATGCATGTGGTTCTTTACAAGTCCAAATATTAGAACCCCTTTTTTCTCTTAATTCTATCATTTTGTCTTGATCAGTCACTCTCATTAATGTCCTTTTCCAGATCTAGGCTTTCTCTTGTGTGTGGTAACGTAGAGGACATGCTCAATAATAGCTATATGATTTGTTGCATTTGGATTAATAATATGATTTGTCTCAAGGGTTAGTTAGTCTTCCTTTAAATTTCATTTTTCCTTTTGGTCTAACTCTAATGTACAGTATTTTGCTATCTTGATGCGCTTATATTATGTGAAAAATTCCTATTCTACATTAAAAAAAATTTTTTTTTTCAGAGTCATTCAAGGGTCACTTTGGACCAGTGCACTGTGTGCGTTTCTCTCCTGATGGGGAATTGTACGCCAGTGGCAGCGAAGATGGAACCTTGCGTCTTTGGCAGACAACTGTGGGCACGACTTATGGGCTTTGGAAGTGTGTGGCCCCAGACATTGACAGCACTGACACAAATTCGACCCCAACTGCTCTAATGTCTGGTACAGGAGCATCGGTTGAGGCTGTCAAAGTGGAATCCTGAACCTGAATCCACAGCGTCTGTATGTGCTCGGCCTCAAACCTCTACCACTGTTCTTGCTTCTTTGCAAGTGGTAATACTCGTTTAGGGTATGGTGTGGTCTTCTGCCTCAACCCAAGCCTGACCATTTGTGAAGACAAGAAACAGTGCGTCACGCTGTGCTGCCTGTTCAAAACTCAGATTAGTTTCGTTAACTTGGAGATGATGAACACGGTTGGTCCACATCTGCCGCAAAAGAAGTATTTAAAAAAATGTTTTTGACAGTACATTTTATACTTAAAATCTTATGGATGGCATTTACCTCTTTAACACTTTTCATTCTTTTGTTTCCAGCTTTAAGTTTTTGTTTCTTTCCTTCAAAACCTTTTAAAATTTTTAGAAGTTAGTTCAAAAGGTAAATGAGGGATAATGATGTGAAGCTCAAAATAATAAAATCTTTATAAATCTCGTATTCTATTGAGAATCTTTTATGAATGACTGTTTTATGAAAGGTATTTATGTTGAAATTGTTGAATTACTGCTACTTAGTATGTGCTGTTGTGTATAACGGTTATGGATTGCATTTGTATAGTAAAACACTAAGTTTACCTCTCAGTGAAGTTGAGCGGGTTGACTTTGTTTTGTCTTGACTAAAATTGCAATACTCAATTGGACCAACACTGCACTGAAGGTGCAACCTCTGATTTGTGTGCAGTATAAATTTGCTAGAATATTTAGATCTGATATTCTCAAGGCCTCCTCTGTCTACAAAATTGATTCAATTATAGAGATTGTTCTAAAATATGTTTTTTGGGGTTTGTTGTAGTTGGGTGTCTGAAAATTTCAGTTTTTATTAATTTTAATGGTTTTATGTTTCACAATTATTCTCTAAGATTCAATAAAAAAAAATCATTTAAAGAAGAGTTGACTGTTTCACTTTTTTGCAATTCGACAAAAGTTAAGTTTTTTTACATACTGTACATGATATATGAAAAAGCACAACCAGCATATATTCAAAATTAAGTTTATTGATTGGATTATTATTTTGAACAAAAAAAAATCATGATAATAGCACATTATATAATTCTCATTTGCAACAGGTATTTTTTTATCTGTACAGTTTGCAAAAAAACACAACACAATTGGCAGTTCAGTTTTCAAATATTTAAACAATATAATATATATTTTGTTTTGCAATGGAAAGGACACTTGGCAAACTTTGAGCAACAAGAATATAAAAAAGTTCAGTACTCCGACAAGCTTGGATTATGCAAAGCAATGTGGCAACCTCAATTACTGGTTGAGCAATACTAATCATTGAGTAGTTACTGTACTACACATACAAGGAGTGGACACTGCAAAGTCCATGCTGCTTTTAAATAGCATTTCATTTAATTTGGATCTTTTTTCAGGGACCAACTTGCATAACAGTTTCCTTAGTAAATCATTTTTTTTCCCATTAGTGTGTATTGAAGATTGTTTTCAATAATAGCTAATGGCATACTTATGCATTGGTCTGTAAAAAAGAAATGGCTAATTTATTGCAGTCTGTATGATTTATGAAAAGGGTTTATCCACTATTTCCCCTTCATATTAGACAAACTCTTCAAATATAAAATGTACCAATATTTGGACATAACTGGTATTAATACAATTGAACAATCTGCTATTAGATGCAAGTTCCAAATGCAAATAAAAAAAGGACATGCCATTGTAAAAACCCAACGGTGACAAGAAATGAACAATTTCCACAAAATTATCAATATTAGTAAGGCTTCAGGGTCATATTGAATGATATTACATGTGATATTTTGTTGGAGCTAACTTTATAAAACTGGGATAGGGTCCACTATTTTTTTCTCAGTAAGAAATGATTAACTGCAGAAAGTTCAGATTGATGATCTTGTTAAACTTGTAGTATCAATCATCCTTAAAAACTTCTTTCCTTTATTTTCCAACAATAGCTATTGGTTAAAAATACTTCATTTGTATTCTGTAAATGATGATCCCCACTTTCTTTAACACTAACATAATATTGGATATCAACTGACCTTATTTTCTATTGGTCCATCCGGTTTCACAACTATATAATAGACAAGAGTGTAGATTAATATTTAAACACGGCTGCATAGAAAATATACAGTTTCAGTATAACGGTGCCCTCCATAGCGCTTATTTTGTTTTAACTTGTCTTCAGACTTTCCATGTTTAAATTGAAATACACATCTAAAAATTGTATCATAAAATGTCTTTCCATGTTTCAATTGAAAAACAGATCTAAAATTGCACCATAAACTTAGGAGATAATTTTTAAGTAATTTTTATTTACCTTAAATCATAAAATTGCTACATCCTGAAGTGCTCATATTAAAATTATGCAACTTTAAAAGTTGACTGGAGAGAGTATTTATACATAATTTGAGATAAGATAAACAGCTCTCAAGTAGTAAAATTTTCAACATCTTCAGATATCTTCATCAGTTTTTTAATTAAATTGATAAGCTAGAAATTTGGGAGCAAAAAATCACAGTCCATTGTAATATAATAAAATTCTGACATAATGATTATAATTTATATGGATGTACTGTTCATTTACTCCGGTGATTAGCAAACACTAACTTTTTTTTTAATTATAAAAAAAATGCTTGAAAGATATTACAAACACAGTCATATTTATTCAGTCAGCAAATTGCACATTATTACAAAGACATCTTCAAGATAATTCACTGCACATACAATACTGTGCATTTGGAATGTTTTGAACACAGAGCTTTATACAAGCAAAGAATAAACAATCATAGAAATATTTTTGCTCTATACACATTTTTTTCCCTTCTCTAAAGCAATTATCAAACTGACAATAGGCCAATTACAGAATCTGAATTGGAATGTCTGCATGGCTATCTAAGAAATAAAAGAAAACATAATTATGTATCCTTATAATTCACGTAGTTATGTAAAAGAATGTACCAGCATTCATTTGACCTACAAAAAAAGGGAGATCAATAAATTCATTAATATAAATTCTGTTAATTCAAAACCAATCCACCGGACATAGTTAGTTGCATAAGCCTTTGCTTCTTCCTGGTGCCAGTTAAGTGAAAAGAGCACAAATCTTTCCATAAGTCTATCAACATATAATAATGTTCAAAAGGAAAATTTTAGCAGAATTGGGAACAGCCTGGTCATATAGGCAGGTTTTTTGTGTGGTTTTTTAAATTACATACATAGAGTTGTGTGTTAACTTAAATGGAAGGGTAGTGATCTCCTTTAGCATTTAATTTTCATTTGGTGGCCTCCATTTGATATCAAAACTGCTCAGAAAAAAGTTCTAAGACGTTTCATTCCTCATATTTTCTGAAACTTCATAATTAGATTATAGATGCAATTGTTGAGCACAAAGGATTAGAAACACTCCAAACATTAACTTACAATGTATATAGCAACTAGGCAAATGTAAACCCCAATCTTAATCAAACGGTGAATCGTATATAAAGATGACATGACAATATGACATTTGATTTTCTTCCTCCAAAGCCAAGGCTCAAAACTGAGTAGAAGGTGCCTGTTTGACCATGTCCTTCCAGACGGCTAAGAAGATCATAGCCAGTGATTATTTGGACATCATTTTATCTAAACGGTCTAAAAACCCTTGTTTTCATTATTTGGATAACTTTTTACATTTACATGTATCTTAAAAAGTCAAAACCCCATTGTTTTTTTCATGTTACCTCGATATCTAAATAGTCTCCCAACACCCCCTTTAGATACATGTAACAGGTTATCTAAAAGAATCTCAGCCAAGTTCATATGGGGTATCTTAAATCACACAACAATATAGTTGCCGAGGTATAAAGTTCATAAGCATTTCCTCTTCACTTAGCTGGTTTCCTGATTTTTCAGCTTTTTTATTCTTATTTATCCTAGTATCCTTAGCACTTGAATAAGTAACAAGTGAAATAGCTCAATCAAAAGTTTCGTTTTTCTTGGGCTCCTGTGAGTTTTCTTAGTGGAGTAACACCCAGATAAACTTAATGGTTTTCCAGTTATGAAAAGATCTGTTATATTTCTGATTAATTTTAAAACATACATTTCAGTCTTTCAAGAACAAAAAGTGGGAAATCATCTGTTGTAGTACATTAGAGAACAAATTCAGTAATCAAGATAGGCTAAGGGATAGATTTGAAATCTCCAAATAAAAAATGAATATACTTTGTCCTTAATTTCACATTCCTGATAAGAACCTACAAATCTCATATTGCCAATGTTTTTGATTTCATTATATCATTTCCTATTGATGTAGATCTAGTTGAAATCAAGAAAATCTGAAAACCCAATAAAAAGAATCAAACCAAGTTGCATTTGCCTTTTCAATTTCAGTTGGCTTATATCCCATGAGCATAAGCAAACTGATTTTTCAGATGAGTACATAATGCTATACCGGCCTCTTCAACATTCACACAAACATTAACATTCTGGTCCAAGAAATAAATTTAGGGTCAAAGCAGCATTTTTCCTTAGTAGATCTGTTACTGGCCTGACTTAGCTTGCAAGACATCATTCTTTGTATAGCAAAATAGTGTCACTCTGTATTGTAAATGATACAAGATTGCTGTTATGTAGCACAATTGGCGTACCAGACAACTATTCGACACTGTTGTAAAATCCCATTCTGTGCAGTTAAAAATGACATTACAATCAAATACATTTGAAATTGTTTCAATGCATTTTAACTGATGTCTTCAGACACACAGCAATTTTCTTTTTCAAAATTTTTTGGCAGGAAAATTTTTAACGAAAGGGGACTGAGATTTACTCATCAGTTACACATAGGGTAAAAGACATTTTCTGTGAAAAAAAACAACAGATGCTATCCTGATTCCTATGTTGGGCTGTATTGACATGCTTGTGTACCAGAGCTAAAGAGTCCTGCTGCTTTGACCCTTACAACCTCAATCAACGTACAAAAGGTAAACTTTAAGGCTCGCATTAAAATAGTAAACATATATTTTGTACAGAATATTAGGCTATCAATAAAATAGTAAACACATGTTTTGTACAGAATATTATCAATAAAATTGTTACATAAAATATGAAAACAGCTTTTCCAGAACAATTGATTATCAGTGTAAAATATTTATGCTCTGCTTCATAAGTAGATTTTTTTCCTTTTGGGCAACATGAGTTAAATGTACATAAGTAGCTTTCCCAACAAAAAGAAACCGACAAAAAATAAAGGCTTTAAAAAAAAAGGAAGTAATGTAGACACAATAGGTATGAATTTCTCCCACAATTTCTTGAGGCTAAAGAGGTCTTTACCCATTTTGTCAAGCATCCAAGCATCCTGTCTTACATGACAATATGCTATTAACATTTCATATGTAACTAAGTGTAAGACATGGCTGCATCTTTTTATGGTTTTTACTTTCCTGAGTTGGGGGTGGGGGGTGGGGGTTGAGGTTACCTACAGACTTACTTCAAATTTGAAGCTAATTCTGATAGATTTTATAGGGATTGCTATACACTTTAAGAGTGTTTTCAATGAGCAGTAACAGAAGAACACGCTGAGATTATTCCTTGAAGGCACAATGCTTTTACATGTTTTTCTTGTAACTACAATAACCAGTTCTTGTCTTAAGATTCCAAAGAATTTTCATATCAATGCATATGAGAAAAATGTGATATATGCACAGTTTTTGCCTTAGCTTTCATATTACCATTTATAAAAGGTGCCTTTTTCTTTGCTAGGTACATGGTCTCCTTAAGGCGTTGCTGCACATATGATGCATTAAAGTACACTTAACCATCAGATCTCACTATGTAGTTTCACTTTCATACAGTTTTAAAGGTCCCTGCAATAAGAATATTGTCGAAAATGATAAACAAAATCCTTGTTCTCTCCTAGTTCACATAAATTTTACCATGGAAAGCATGAATTTTACTGTAGGTACAAAAGTAGCTGATTCCAGGGGCTCGAAAGGTTTAAATTCATGATTTAAAATTTAAATCGATTTTTCACACATGAAGAACTGGCTTGTATGCAGTCTTAGAACCAGTAAAAACAAAATGTTCCAACAAGCTTTAGAATTGGACAAGCTTAGAGAGATAAAGCACTAAATGGGCACACATAGGCATAGTGAGGACTTCCGAAATTTGAAGGAAAAAAAATAATCCATTTTACAGTGGTTTTAAGCTTAATAAAAAAAAAGGCAAGCCAAAGTACTAAGTTAGGTAGAACTGACATTTTTTTCTGCAGAATTTATTTTTAGCTTCAATGCAGGTTAAAAACAAAACAAAAAACAAACAGCATATTACTCGTTTCACATATCTCTCAGCGCAAAATGATTTTGTGCTGTTAAAGTGTTTATAGAATTTCGGGGGGTTGAGAAAAGTAAACAATTTGCAGTTTTTCAACTGTCCTTAAAATTGATAAAAAGATCACACGCAGAAGTATAAAAAAGGGCAATACAATAATATAAACTTGCAACAGAAGAAGAAGCCAAACCAATTCACCTTGGCCTCAGTTGAAAATTTAAGTAAGTTGATACATGGTGATATTGGAATAGTATCAAATGTTTGTGACCAATAGTGGGTAAACGTCTTACACACGATATACTGCAGTTAAAATTCTGTTCCTATTCACATCGCAACTGTGCAGCAAATTGTATCAGAAACAAGGTCACAGCTCTGTTATGATATCAAACTTGTTTAAATCTAGTCTATCAATGCAATATGTTTATTTAGTAATGGCGAAAGAAATAAAAACACGAAAAAAAACAAACAAAAAAACACAAGAGAAAGCCATGCTTAGACTTAATAATCTCAACGCATTTCAACGTCTTTTAAATAATCATTCAAAAATCCAATGAACAGCCCTTATAGTCTCTTTCATAACTTAAATATCTATCCGTCTGTCTACCAGACAATCCGTCTTTCTTTCTCTCCATTCCTTCTTTTGAAAATGAGATGACACTGAACTATAGTGGTGAAAAACTATCCCAAAGCGCTATATAAATAGGCTGCTGTTGTGACCTGATGATGAAGTGGAATGCTACTGCTAGTACCTTTGGCCATGAATGCGATCAAACTGTTGACCCTTCTGAGATTGATAGGGAGGAGGGGACTCGTACCCTCGACCTTCGTAGCCATAGTTGTCCCTTCCCCCGAGATGATTGCCACTTGGCATAATGTCCCGGCCATCGTATCGATGGTCGTAGGCCAGGTTGTCTTGGCCGTAGTTTGCTGCTCCACTCGAACGGCCTGCACCAGAGCGAGGCCGACTTCGCTGCTCCTCCATGGGGATTGGCACAGAATATGGGGCGGATCTCTGGGGACAAATATTGTAAGACACCAATAATCATGTTGTCAGTTTTACTACAGCCATCATTAAACAGTAATTTACTTTTTGTACAGTAAAAACCCACTTGTGAGTGAGTGAGTAGGGAAGGGAGGGAAGAGAGAGTGAGTGAGAGAGAGAGAGAGAGAGAGACAGAGAGAGAGAGACAGAGAGCAGAGAGAGAGAGAGAGGAAGAGAGAGAGAGAGAGAGAGAGAGAGAGAGAGAGAGAGAGAGAGAAAGAAGAGAGAGAGAGAGAAGAGAAGGAAAAGGAGAAGAAGAGAGAGAGAAAGAGAGAGAGAGAGAGAGAGAGAGAGAGAGAGAGAGAGAGAGAGAAAGAGAGAGAAAGAGAGAGAGAGAGAGAGAGAGAGAGAGACAGACAGAGAGTGAGAGAGAGAGAGAGAGACAGACAAAGACAGAGAGGAGGTAATAGAATGTACTGCAATCGATCAAGTAGGCTCTATAAGTAAAGAAGGCCTATTATCAAACTACATCACATTGAAATTTCCTTTTGTCCTTTTTTGTTTTGTACATAATCATATTGCTTATCAATTTTAAGAATTAAGCAGAGAAAACAATGTTAACAACAACAAAAATAAAGTTTAAAAGTTATATGACAGTCCTTTAACAACTAGTCATAACATTTATCATTTAAAAAACAAGCATGTCGTGGAGCATAGATAGGCTATAATACACATTCTAGTCCATATTGAATATTTCATGTACCAGTTTCATTTTACTTTTCGAGTCAGAATAGTTTCTTACAAATTTAAAATGCTTAACTATTGCAGCTTCCTTACACTAACAATTTTATATACAATATAATTTTCTGAGATTTCAATGTCAAATGTTTTTCTTTTTTTTTCTTTTTAAAAATAAATTAAAACAACTATTTTTGATCTTTAGTATTTCATTGAGCTAAAACTGTAACTTAAACCAAGTATATATACTTATATTTCAACCCTCAGGCTCTGTTTGTACAACAACAAAGGAAAAAAAAAAGCAAAAAGAGAGTCCCTTTGCGATCAAAACCAAACATGCTACCTTAAAAAAAATAACAACAACAAGAGGATGAAAAAAAACTAAAAAACTTTAGCCGCATGTTGTAGTTAAAAATAAAACATACAGACACACACACATACTCACACACACACACACACACATATATAGGCCTACATTCATAAATACATGTGTTAAGCAAGATTCAAACGAATATAAATTTTAAAAAAAGACTCCAGATAACAAAATATTAAAAAAACGACATGTCAGATGACAATCACACAAAGAAAATTGATCTTCTGTATAATTATATTGAATAAAAAAATATTTCTCAAAACCTCTCGACTTAAACGAAATATCCCATGAAACTTAAAAAGTCTGTCTTATAAGCCTAAGGAACTAAATAAACAAAAAGCATAGGCCTATTATAGCATAGCCTGTAGCCACTCTTTAGAGATCTGAGAGAGGATCTGAAGCAAAGGGCTCACGAACTATATGCAATAACACATTTCATAGATCAGTTTTAAGCCACGCATAAAGTTTTCATTTTTCACATTAAAAAAGCATGTTACTACATTTGATGATTCAAAGCTGTCCAAGAAAAGCATAGCCTACCACACATTGCTTTAAATGATGAGCACCAATCAGAGATGGGAAAGCAATAAGTTTACTATGTAAAACAAATGACTCATCAAAGAACTGATGCTGTAAAAATCGATTATGATATAATTATTGAATATATTGAGGGCACACCCTTGCAAAAAGACAGAGCAAAGATCTGGGAGAGAAAGATACAGGGGATGAAGATGTGGAAAGAAGTGCATACACCTCTGATGTTAATTCCAAGCAAGGAAAGTCTATTCATATATTAGAGAAATCTGAGATGAACAAGTGTATCAGAGTTTTTGTTCATACAAGGAATAACAATTTTTCCCATTTAAATCTTGTCAAAGACAACTAGAAGTATCAGTCCTGAGAGATTTCAGGCATGGCAATTTTTTTCTTTTGTCTCAGCATTTCCCCAAGTGTTTGAAGGCTAATAAAATTATGAAAAGAAATGTGAAAAACAGAAAACCACAAACAACAGTCGGTAAAACAATGTTTCAGAAAGAAATAAATTTCTTGCATGACTTCTAAAACTAAAATTTTCTTCGATGATTAGGAGGTGAGATAAAGCAAAGGTGTAGAGAATGTGTGCAATTTCACAGAGAGGAAAAAGAAATGGGAGGAAGGAAAGACAATCTGGTGGTAGGGCGCTGTATGTGATTGCAAATGTGAGGAGACATTGCAGCAGAGAGGGAGTTTCAGAGAGGGAGTGCCAGAGAGGAAAGGGAATTTTGCGGAGAACTGCGTTGAAAAAGTTAAGGCGTACATCGCTTGTAGTTGTGGTATTTTTAAATTTTTACTCTCTACCAATAACATTTTACTTTTTAATACTTTTGTTTGTGAAGTATAATATGAACCATCACTTTGCTGGTCCTATCATTTTAAAATGCAAACAATACCAAAATTCCTGTTGATTTGAATTTTGCCACACAGAATTCATCTGACTTGATTAATTATTTAAGGTTAAACATGCACCAAAAAAAAACAACAAAAAAGGCTGAACCCATGCCACAAGGTAAAAACCATTTTCAATAACCAGCTCAACTATTGAAAAGTATCAAAATCCATATGGAAAAGAATCATTTTGTTTTTCACTCAAGATAAAATACCCCCCTCCAGATGCCATGCATATTCAGTTGTATCATAACGAGCACATGCATCTCATGATTTTAAAATAATCTATGTATATTTGCTAAAAAAACCTGACTGTATTTCTGTATTCTGCTATAAACTATGGGTAGAGGAGAAAAACTAAGGGTATTTTTTGTGCTTTAATATTTACATTGATAGATTTAACACCTCAAATAGTGGCTCTCACACTACAGAAAGTCTAAAATTATCCATAACAAAAAATTAGTTATACGATTGAGGGTGAGTGTAAAGAATTACATAAGTTGTTCCTTGATGACTTGGGATAATCTGAAGAAAACATTTGGCTAACCCACAGAATGTTTGATTCGAGCAGTCTTACTATAATCAAGTTCATTTTGCCTTTAAGTTAACATCCTAGAGCGTATGCACTTTTCATGCTAAGTTGCAGGTTTAATATTATGAAAATAGGCCTGTAACAATTTTTCTTCTTGGGTATAAAATGTACATGATATATTATAATGATCCAGTGACAGAACTTCAGTTGTAAGGAGTATAAAGCTGCAGCTTGATATGGAAATATTTTGTTGAAATGCTGGGCTCGCGTACACGACTGAAATAAAATTTGCCACAATATAGACACATCAAGTTGATTATTGATTCACATGCAGCCAGCATTATTGCAAACTTAGTTACAATAATTGAGGCGGGTAAAGAACTGAAAGGGAAAGGAATGAAAAAAAAAAAAAAAGATGTAAAATTCCTACATACGACAAAAGTGATCGATGTGGGGCAGAGAGGCACGGATTCAGCAAATCTATGATGATGTTATACTCCCTAAAGTTTGTTTCCAAGAGAGGACGTTTACGATAAGTAAGTATCAGTCTTCTGTAGCAAGCCTAGGATAAATCTTGGCAAGCTTACAGTGGACACGGCTTCATTTTAATTTCATTATTTTATCCTGGGGGACTGACTGATTTCTTCATTTCATAATAAGTCTATAATAAAGGGCACTTAACTTGATGTTTTCAGTGTCCACTGTACTAACTATTCCTTCACTGCTGAGGTTTGTTTGGACTATGTACTAACTATTCTTTGATTGCTGAGATTTACTCAGGCTATGTACTAACTTTTCTTTTATTGCTTAGACTTGCTTGGGCTATGTACTAACAAAACTTAACTATTGAGATTTGCTCAGGCTACCAGCGGGTAACCTGTGTGGGCCCCTGGGCCTGTCCACCGTGCCCCCCCTGCCCCGAGAGCGTCCCGTAGTCAGGCCAGTAACCCTCATTGTCGTACGCTCCAGGCGGATGCTGCCCTGACAGAACACTCAGGTCAGACGCATTGCCAGCGCCAGAGGGGCTCACACGAGATGTCTGCTTAGGCACACAGGAAAGACACGGTGGCATCGACAAAATAGTAAGAGATTACTTTGACGAAAGCACAGACAACACAAGTCATAGTGTGGACTTAGCAATATAACACAAACAATGACAATGGTTGAGATTTGCACGAGAACACCCTTTTAACTTGTAAAATGATTCTAAGATGGTAAATTAAGAACTACCAGGGGTAGAAGCTTGAAAAAATTGTGGAAGTGGAGATCACCTAAGAAGCTTAAAAATAACTGAAATAGGAATTCAATTGAAATTTAACCAATATTTTAAATTAGGTAGAAATCATTTTGGAGTTAGCAACAAAATATCTCAGTATGTTAATATTGAATAGAAATGCACAATTTTTTCAACAAAGCCTTGATAAAGCAATTTCATTAATGAAATGAAATAAGCTTAACTGTTGTCTGCATTTAGAGCCCAGATGTTCTGACTCTTTCACTTGCTTGTAAAGAGTTAGACTTGCCAAAAAAGCAACAAACAAGTCGATAAACCTTGACTCAATTTTTTAAATATGTCTAATAAAATAATAAAGCGATAAGTTTACATATAACAAGCTTTTTTAGTCTTTTCTAGCTCTGTAAAACTTAGTACAATAGTAGGTGAATTAAACAGAGAATGGTGTATTTTTGATAATTCTAATTGACTAAATTATCGTCCTCTCTACTGCCACAAACGTGCGGCTAGATCTAGATCAAAACTTTCATGTAGAGATAGATCTAGCGTTGTTATTAATGAGAAACAAGAATCTACACTTTAGTTTAGCAACGACAAAGTAAATTCAACCACAATTTATGAAATTTAATAGGCTTTAAGCCTAGATCTAATGTAACCGCAAAGTGTGTATGTGTGCATGTGTGTATAGTGTTTTGGGTCTGTGTCTAAAGCTCTCGCTGGGTTCGTGGAAATTTCTATCATCTTGGCCTAGTTTAGCCTAGTTTAACTGAACTGTGTGAGGGTCGAAAAACCAGTTGCATAGCATCAACTTAAGCCTAGCAGTTATGATTTTTACTTAACATAGTTAAGTTGAAAAATAATTGGGAGAGTTGCATAAGGGCCCAGGTCTCTGCCTTACTAGTTCCAGACAACTAAAAAGAAAACAACTCGCACAGAGGAAATGTTCTGAATTCAGAGAATGCACCAGTCCCATGAGTACAAAGAAATAAATCTCTTCAGAACGTCCCTCCCCCCCCCCCCCCCCCAACAACAACAAATGAGCTGGTATATTTTTCAAGTCTCCTTACTGACCAACCTGGCATGGGTTTATCTGCATTTGCATTACTTCAACATGTTCAAACTAATGACCACTATGATGTAACCTTAACTCATTCCTTCAATGTAGCAGCCATAAATAACACACTGCATGAAAAAGATGACAGACAGTTATTTGCAAAACTTGATGAAGACAGACAAAGTTATATGCAAAACTATGTCCACAATAAAAGGTAGGCTAACTGCAGGGTTTCAAATAAAGTTTTCCAGCCTACCAGTTTTTCTTTTTTTCTAGAATGCCCCTGTACCAATGTAAAAAGAAGATAAGGAAGTTTGGAGACGTGAAATCTAATAAAGCATTACTACTAATATAGTAAAATAGTAGTAAACTAATGTTATATTTACATGGAAGTAAAATACAAACTACACACAGTTGATATTTCAAGATTACAAATAATTAGCAACCAATAATAATGATTAACAACCCCCCCCCCCCCCAAAAAAAAAAAAAAAAAACAACTTTGGTATATATGGGTTGTATAGTAGAAATAAGCATAAAAAGACCTAAAAAGACTGATTAAAAAAACTAAGGTAAAAGAAGACCAGCCAATCAGCCAGCCAGATAGGCAGAAAGATAGAGGGAAAGAAAAGGGGTGGGGAGGTAATTGTTACTTGTTTTATTTAGGAATGTTATGTAAAGACAAATATTAACAAGATATGATATTTGAAAAAAATGAGTTTGCTTGTCTCAGATACCACGAAGGCAAGAAACCAGACTAAGTATGACAATGTGCAGGAGAAAAAGCCTGATCTTGCAATGGCTAGCTTGGAGTGATTTAGCAACTGGGTGGTACAGAGCAATAACACTGGACTGCGGAAGAAGGTCAGAGAAAGCATTTCGTGTTTTTTCTTTTTTTTTTTTGTGGTAAATTATATATGGGACCAGCTGCTAACTGTACAGATCTATAAGAGAAACCATGCTAGTTTGAGTAGAAACTAAAAAGGACCGTGAAGAAAGTATTAACCTCTATTTCGCAATTTCCCCCTTCTTTGATTAGTTTTGATAGGAAAGTCTTGTATTAACTTTTAAAACAAGATTTTGGCTAATGTTCCATATGGTATTGTTTTCATCAAACACAGAAAACAAAATAGAAATGCATTCCTAATGCCATGAAACTTTTGATTGATATTACAGAAACACTTTTAAATTCAATATTTCTTGGGTTGTACGCATACTTGGCAGTAAATTTACTAAAGGAATGAGAAATTATTTTAAATGTTTTGTTTTCCCTCTTGAAAATGACATTTACACATTCTATAATAACATACAACAGTAAAAAATCAGCATTTTTCTTGAAATTCCTTGATAGCTCTTCTTTTTCATAGATTAAAACAGAAATTAGGAAACTTTGTGATTGTAGTCCTACCTAAATTCAGCAATTGCATCAGTACATCAAGCCAAAGAACTATAATTGTTTAGATTCGACTAATCCACACAAAATTCGTTAGTCTATTTTTAGTTATAAAAAACAAACATTCACATGGGTCTAGGTAATAAATCTATCTGGTCAAGTTTTAAGTTTATTTCTAAGTGTAGATTTAGGTGTGATGGGCCCAAATAATATAGGACCTACGAGGAAAAAAAAATATTTGAGGAATGAAAAACAATATTTGCTGCTGTGTAATTTATGCTGTCAATTTTCAGAGCAGCAGCAAAACAGATGAAAATTTCTCACTAAACTATAGCAGAAATCGGTGACTCAGTTTTACATCAAATTTGTTGTTGGATCTTTCATTTTCATAGTTTCCTATTTCTTTACCTAAAGTGATAAACTTGTTGCAACATGCACAGAGATTCCCTGTTTTATTATCTTTGTCTAAAAGTGAGTTTTACTGTGAATATGAACAGCTTCACCTGACCCCCCCAAAAAAGGTTATTATTCTTAGAATTCTTTTTTTTTAGACTTCTCTTTGTTGGTTTTACAGCATCATGAATTAGTCAATCACAGCTAATGGAGTTTGCTGGACTGGAGAGGAGTACATTCAGGAAAGTCATATAATATGGGAAGAAACATGATGAATTAAAAGAAACAAGAATCTTATAGAGCAAAGATTTACCTTGTCAGCGCGACGCGGCCCTGCTCCTGGTCTGCCTCTCCTTGCCGCCACTGCGTTCTGCTGGTCCCGACGTGTCTTGCGTGGATCCTGACTGGGCGTGTTGTAGCTAAACACAAACACAAACACACCCATAAACACAATGACACCTACAGCCATCAGCAGCACTGCCCACCAGTGATCCTGAAGAGCAAAGACAGAGAAGGGGTGAATTTAAGTTGGCGGCTTTCAGTGAAAAAAAGAAAGAGCTGTTTCTATACATCAGTAAGGGGAAGCACCAGTACCTTATTAGGCAGCATTCTCTCAACTGACAAGCAGAACGCCCCAAGTTTTAAAGCTCATCATTCTGGTGACCACCTCTCGACCGTTTCCCTGAGAGGGAATCTTTGGGAAAACTAGCTTATCAAGACTAAACAATTAATGGTCTAAAGTTGGCCCACAAGCCTACAAAGTCCTTGTTTTTTATAAAGATTCTTTAGGATTTCTAGTTCACTATTATTAAAAGTTTTCTTAACTCCATTCTTTTTCGACTAAAATCCCTTCCACATTGAAAAGAAAACTATTGCAGTAAAGGATCACAGATGAAAAGAAAAAAAATTCATAGAAAGTTGTTCAAAATTTTGCAGCGATCTCATTTTTGGTGGTTTCAGATCCTGGGATTAATTGGCAGTGCAAAAAGACACCAATAGACATACAAAAATAAAGTGAAAATATTGGATGGGAAAAGTTGTACCTAAGTCTATTTTTAAAGGAAGCAGGAATGATTTTTCTTTGAGTAAAAAAAAAAGGCTTTTAAAGCGACTCAATCTATCCCTCAAGTTTTTATTTGACAGTCAATTTCTGTATCATTTAAGGAAACAAGTTTGAAAGAGAAGGAAATCACTTCAAGCTGATTCTGAGTTTATAATAACACATTTTAATCGTTCAAACTAATTTCTAAAAATCATCTAGTCAAAATAATCTGACAATCCTGGTACCCATATCATCATAATATACGAGCACATATAATTGATAATATAATTTGAAATGAAAAGGTACACGATATTGATGCAAACATAAAATGTAGAAAGAGTACCGTAGCCCACTCTCGTATATTTTTGAAAGTGACAGGATCAAAGATAATGTCTGTTAATTGTTTGAATGGGCCCTCTGCATCCACTTTTCTGCACTTGGAAAAAACGTCACAAAAGCCCTTGAAGTTGTCACAATAAGCGCCTGAGGAATTTGGTAAAAACAAAGATTGATGGGGATGGCTTTAAGAGGTGGGGGTATTTAACACTTTCATAACAACTTTGGTCAACTTTGGTAGAAAGCAAAAAAAAAAAAAAATACATTTGCCAATGTTGAGTTCAATCAAGGACTGTGGCTGTTATAATGAAAATTCTATGAAACCACTGATTTTTTCCAAGAAACCAAAACTGACCCTTGGCAAAATGGTTGTAGCAGGCCTGGCAATGTTAGCGTTGCGGCTATATCGGTAAATCTAGAAGCTGTTAGGGTCACATTGGATCATAATCTACTATGATCTATAACAACACTGCAAGGCAATTATCTTCTATTAATAAGTTTGGGTCTTAAGTTCATCATCTTCCACACAATAAGATTGAGTGTTTAGCTCTCAACAAAGCATTAACATCAGCAATGATGGAAACACTTCTCTTTCTTAAAACCATATGTGATTGGTCCCAAACACGTAAGGACTCATAATCTACTTTATTTCCCCTTTTTGAGCATAATCAACAGCGTAAAAGGTTATATTTATTAAATATATCAATTCTACTTACAAAAAACCCCAGTTTTCATTAGGATACAAAAAAAAAACTTGGAATTTTTAGACTACATGCATTAGTTTAAAATCTCTTGGACAAAACAGAGTAATGTTTTTTTATAATCATATACAATTGTAATATGTACATCATAGGGACCATATTTTAGTTGCTGATGATGGACGTTAAGAAAGGAACAGACAGACAAATATTACCTGCTGGAAGCTTGATAGCATTTGAGGATTCATTGCGAGCGTTTTTTATGGTATTCAAAAGTTGTTCAAAGTCAGGATTATCCTTAACCTTCTGGTCATCATTAGAGCTAATGCAATCACTTGTGGTAGTTTTTCCTGTAGCACAATATAAAAAAAAAAAATTCTTTTTGAAATAACAGTACAAAAGAAAGCTTACAGATGTATCTGGACGTATGTGTTCGTGAATTTTGTACAATGTTATGTAAGCACAATAAAACAATATGCCATAGCTGAAAAAAAAAAGATTATTATTATACTTATTATGGTTATTATTATTATTATTATCATTATTATTATTATTATTATTATTATTATTATTATTATTATTATTATTATTATTATTATTATATTGTTATTACTGTTATTATTTGTTGCTGTTGAAAGTGCTGCCTCAACAGTTACATAATTAGAAAAAAAACCCCTCTCAATGTTTTCAACAAAGCAACTGAAAGTCGAGAGAAATGGACAGTCATGAGCACTAGTGCGTGTAGCAGATATGGGACAAACAAGAAGTAGAATTCTAAAGTGGTTACGGTAGGGGTAGTCCTGTTGTCTTCTTAAGTGAACAATAATAATACTACACTAGTTTTTATCATAAATATTGGGAGACTTACTGCAAGATATGAAACACATTTCTTCCTCTGATACTCCGTCTTCTGAGGTTTTGAAGCACTCCTCCCAACCAATGTTACGACAAACAGAAGCCTCACAATCCTACAAAAAAAGAGAGAGCATCAAGAGTCTCCTTTGCGACAACTTCTTGATTGACAAAAGAAAGGAAGCCATTATGTTTTAGCCATTAACTTTGTTAACTCTTTGTGATTGTTATTTATCATTGTCACTCACTCTTGTCGAATTTCTCTGTAGTAGCTCATCATATGTCTCTTAATCTTACTCTCAATCCTTTATTTTCTCTCTGTTTACTTGTCAGCAATGACACATCCTTTTCCTCATGTTCATAGTAAAAAAATGGTTATTTGCTTTATCCTCTATGAATCATTTTGAATAAATTTTGTTTCTACTCTTTCAAGCTGTTGCTATCAGTCTAGATTTTCCCCACTATCCTTCTCCATCTTCTACAGAATAATGAAGTTTCCCTCATCTATCTCAGTTAATCATTGTTCGTTCATTCCTTTTCAATTGTGTACATTCTAAGATTATATACAGATAGTGTGCTCTTCTTTTGCCTTTGTTCTGATAACCATCGTATATATTCATTTCTTTTGAAACTCTCACTTGTTAAACTGTATGAAAATTGGGAACCACCAAAATCACAACCTAATGTTCATCATGTCTAATATAATCTTTGATAAAGTGTCACAGTCCCTCTCTCCCTCACAGTAAACTAATCTCCAATCCATATAAAGGAAAATGACTCATTCAACCCTATCTTCATTTCGCTCACACATCTAACTAATTAACAATTGACGTAGAGAAAAATATTGACATACCCCTTGCTCACAGACAGCGCTATGGTCGTTACAAAAAGTCTTATAATCCTCCTTGTTTGTTGGTTGTGGACAGGTGGCATTTAGAGTACACAAACATTAAGGAAATACCAATAAGAACTGATCACAAAACTATAGATTCTCTTAGCAATTTGACTTCTGCTTCCACCATGCTTCACTTTCCAAACCACATCTGGTTTCCTGTAAAACATCTCTTGATTTACCAAGATAATGAAAAAGTCCTTGTCCTGGATTTCACGACACAGATAACTTACTTGTCAGATCTAGTTAGTATTCTATGTTCATGTCTCTTTAAAATATGTTTTGTTTCCATAACCCAAGTTCATTGATTTCTGCTACTTTTAACAATTTTACTAACAATCTCTAATTCTGCCAAATGTATTTCTCCAAAATTTAAAAGGGCATTGCACATAAAACAGATAATACTAAAGTTTCCAATAAGTCTTGAACAAGTGCCATGCATTAAAAAAAAAATTGCAAAACAATTTAGTATACTATGCATTTAGAAAGAAAAATATGATACTCGATGTAGGCTTGAACAAAATTTTCTTAGCAGTCAACTCTTATCCTAGAAATATTATATCAAATAAAAAAACAATAAACAAAAAATACCCCCCCCTCAAAAAAAAAAAAAAAAAAAAAAAAAAAAACCCCCCCCCCCTCAAAAAAAAAACAAAAAAAACAACAACAACAACAAAAAAACAAAAACAAACCCACTCACACAAAACAATAAAAAACACACAAACCACAGGATAAAATATAGTGGTTCATTGCTGGTAAAAGATAAGTACACCACAAAAGGATATTCAACACACATGGAGCTTTCTTTGCAGTCTGTCTCACTGGCACACATGTCTGTAGAGCCTTTAAACTGACATGCTGTAGTGCAGCATGGGCCTTCAGTGGGACTATATCAGGTGACAGCCAATGAAGACATGTTGATGAGAGGGGAAAAAAAAGTTAAAAAAATATTTAGCTAAATATCTATATAAAAGAAAAGTAAAAAAAAAAAAAAAAAATAAGGGAGGTAAAATTCTCCTGTCCCTCACCAGAATATGTTGGTCGATTGGTTTCTTGGTTTCTTAACGTAAAACCATAACAACTTAACTATATCATGTATGGGTCCCTAGACTAACTTCTGACAAATTAACAGGCTGTCACACTGAGACAGAGTGGGGATACCAGCCGGTCACCCTCCCCTGTTATACCATCCAACTTAAACATCTAGCTTTGTCAAGCTTACTTAAACATCACATATGAATAAATCAAAATCTGAAGACAGTTAATTTTTTACTTGCACAAAAAAGTGCGAGAAAAACACCCACAATGTCCCTCCATCTCATAGCCTTTCATAAAAGACATCTGATCAATCCTGCTATGAACACTCAAGCTATGTAGCCTATTTATCAGGAACATTTACTTTAAAAAAGCTCTTTTCTTTTATTGCCGCACCTGCACTTTGTATTACTCTTCAGCTTGCAATCTGTACTCTGTCCATTTCGTCCATTGCAACATTGGTCAGTACAATCATCCAAATAGCCACAGTCACATTCTTCACCCTCTTCTACCACATTGTTACCGCAGAAAGCTTGATCAGAAGCTGAGGACACAAATCAAAATCGATTATTTCAAATAAGCAAACGTCACCGATAGTAGTGTTCTTCATCCACGATCAGGTGGGTTGTGGTTTCCACCTCAGCTTACTTGCCCAACTTTGTGCAGAATGTTTTTGGAAACCCAGAGAGATGTAAACCTTACTTTTTCCCCACAAATAAACAGTGCATTTGATCAATTTAATTTGGGAACCGAGAAGTAAAAAGTCAGTACTTTACCAAATATAATTACAGTTAGACAAATAACTTAAATAATCCCTTGAGTCCTTTATTCTCTGAAAGCTTGGCTTCAATAAACAAAATATTTCACATAATTTCTTTTCTCTTTTTCAAATATAAGTTGAAAAATATAAACATGTAGCAGAGAGAAGACTACAACATTTTGTCTCCAAGTTTATGTTTCCTGAACCTTCTTTTATCTTGAAAGTTTTAAAAGAGTCTGTCAGCTTAAACCTAGACTAGAAATAATAGCATTAAGGACACGACTATTATCTGTCAAATTGCCCTTAGCTGGGCCTAATGGAGTTCATTGCTCTGGACTGGCTAGCAGAAAGTCTGGAGTTCAAATCTCAGTTGCTGCCCTGTTTCTATGTATAAAAGACCTATGAGATTTGAAACTATTGAAAGATTATTTTACATGTATTCTCTTTCAGATTCTCACGAACTTTGGTAATAAAGTTATTAATGTTAGAAGTTATTCTGGAACATAACAAAATAAAAAACCCAACAACACAAACGAGTGAGACTACAGATTCTCCAATCATCGAAATTTGTTTGCTTTACATCTGATACTTTGGTTGATCTAAATTTGTGGATGTGTGTGAGTGTAAGGAAGAAACAGGCACACAACTCAATAACAATCCGGACAAAAAAAAACAAAAAAAAACTCCCAATTGTTTTCTTCCACTGTGTCTTTCCCTAGACCGCTCACCTTTGAAACAGTTGTGACGAATGTCAGATTGGGAGTCACCCACAGTTTCCAGTACACGAGCTATTGATGCGCGACTGCATACACTGAACTTCCTGTTGTTGATCATCGTACCAGGGATTGCATTAGGAAACATAATGTAGTTTCCATCATTCGCGTCACTTCGGCTGGTTCCGTAAGGAGCACATTGATCTGTCATGTCATGCTGGAAAGAGAATTAAACAACAGATTAATATATGAATGGCTTTACATATTAATGATCACATAATTCCTTATCTAAATTTTATTGGTGGTTAAAGCATTCTTTTTTGAAGATTGTCTTGCTGCAAAAACGAATGTTGGTGTGGAAGGGCAGAGTTTCAGTATTATATTCTATTTTTTACATGTAAATTTCTCTTTCCTATAAATGATTGGATGACAGATAATGTTTAGCCCTAAATAAAAACAGAACCAAACTTCATATTAAACAGATCCACCAGTTATTCTTCCAAAAGGCACCATACCTTAAAAATGTATGCCTTAGCCACAGGACATGCAAGTGAGTGCAACAAAGAAGTCAAATTCCTGCGGAGTGTTTGTAAAATCTGAAAGCTTTTCATGCAAATTGATACTGATGCCATATGATTCACAGGTGCTGATGTAGAGCTAAATTTGCCCAGAACCAGTGTGGATATGAGGACAGTGCAGTTGGATTAGTCTAAAAAAAATAAACACACACAGACACAAGGACAAAACTCACACACCTGAAAGAGAACATGGCTGGTACCAATACACCAGTACTGTCCCCAAAAGACTGAATCAGTCAACAGTTAGCCTAAATCCAATTCACAAATACTGACCTCAGCACCAAAGTTGTGTCCAACCTCATGGGCCAGAGTGATCTGCGAGACCTTGGAGGGAACATCTTGGTTGTAGTTGATGAGCGTCACTATCCCCGTGTTGAGAGAGCGCTCCACGATGCCCTTGTTAGAGTCACGGATTTTCCCATACCTGCCGCAGACACCAGCGTTACCAGCTAGAGAGACAGGAAAAATGATGAGGATACTGTACTGGGCTAGCAAGATAGCACATCTCAGAGATATGCCATTTTGGCATTAGCATATCAATTTTAGGCCAAGAATCCATCCAATGATCAAGTTGAACTAAATAAAATCAATAAAATCCGATACTTTGATGCATTTGGACTAAACCTTACAATAAATCATTTTTTTTTATTATCATCTGAAAACAGCAAAATATGAGATATGTCATGCTACTTGTAGCACAGTAAGGATATATTTTCCGAAAATAAAGTTTCAGTTTTATTTAATATCAATCATGCAGGATCTTTCAATTTTGTATTTTGATGACAGAGAAAACAATAGTAAAACTTTAAAAGAACAAAAAAAACAAAAAACCCCACAAAAAGTGTGATATTCACTAGTTTAATTGTTAACATAAGCGGACAGAGTACTGATATTTCAATATACCTAGCAATAACATTTTTCAGATCAACTCAAATGTGGAAAAATATCTACAAATTAACCCTTTCAGGACACTGCACTAGACATCCTCACGTTTATCAGCACAGCACTTGTTGACGTGTTAGGTTCAAACCATACCATTTTAGGCCTCAGAAATAAAAGTGGCCAAAGGGAAGTCAACTTGTAATATATTCCAATAATTATCATTCTTTCTTTTAGTTTCCACGTCACCAGGGAATCATAGGCTTTATATAAACATGCCCTGAGAAAAACAAAAGATGGCCAGCGCCGACGTCTTGAAAAGGTTAAGCTAACACAGCCCTATCTCAGGGTATTTCATGCTGTCATTTGTTATCTTTAAGACTCGGGCTTTATTCTCACAAAAAACTTTAGCTTAATGCAACTTGACCTTTGAGTGATCTTTTACCCTAAGACAACTCGTTCTTACTATGTTGTCCAGTTGAAAAACAATGTTTCAGAATAACTTTGGCTTCCAAGGTAACAGGCAAATTATGGGACTTTTTGCTACAGTCTCAGTCTCATCGAACTAGTACTTTTTTTTTAAATAGTTTGTTGGGTGTATTATTTGTTGGAGCCATGGGTATCAGGCCCCCCAAGGGGAGTAGCCAAACAATGTCAAATTAAAGCTTGATTGTCTTCTTCCCTTTACAAACCCTCTACTTGGACCTATGTAGCAAATTAATATCCGTATGGTAAGTTGTGTTTTTTTGCTTGTTAATTTTACAGGGTAGCACCCATTGCCTACTTGTGCTAGTGCCACCCCCTTCCCCTCTCCTCCACTAAGCTTCCCTGTCCTTTGTTTCGTCTCTCTTTGGCTCATCCTCTATACGTGCTACAAACTGTTACATTTCAAGTTACAGCATGTAGTACAAAGGACTAAATTCTTTGCCGGCAGTAGGACTATAACTGAGTTTAATGGTTAAAAATTGCAACCACGTTTTGTTTAGAAGTGGAGCTTTTTGTAATTTGCCAATGTCCGTGGTTCGTTGGATCCGAGGATGGGTCTGAGATTAGTTTGTTGATGGAAACGTATTTTTATTGAAGCCAAAGAAGAAAGAAACCTGGAGTTTCTTTTTGTTCGTTGGATTCGAGGTGTACTGTATTAGGCTGAACTGCTGTAAACACCTCATATAAAAAATCTACCTGCTGAAAAAGTATGATGAGGTTAGATAGATAAACTTACAGGTTGGCTCAGCCACCCATGCAAGTCCCAGTGTCCCTCCAACAAAGTCACGGTATGTGAAGGTATGGACCAAACAGAAAGTGTCATGGTTATCCTCGGAAGTCAGATCCAGGTAGTTGCTCACATCCAGTGTGTCCTCGCAGTACTTGGTGTCATACGTTTGACAGTTTTTCATGATCTGGGATTTTATCAATAGAAAAACTTTTTTTCACAGAAGCCTTATACTTTTTGTTGCCAAGTTAAGTTTAGCGTTCTTTGCCTATGTCTGATTTGCATCACAATCACTGTATAACAGAATATTTATGGCAGCCTTTTTGTCTGTTTAGTATGTTAATAGGCATGTGTGTGCTTTATTAAAAAAAAACACAAACTCTAATCTACATTACATCTTATCCTGGAGAAACAGCCTGAGGTATATGGAGACTCACCGTTGAGCGCTGTAAAAGAAAGTTAATCCCATTAATAGGTGGGTTGCTTCCATCTTGAAAGGTTGTACTGAGGTATATCTCTGTCAACTGCTTGATGTGTGAAGCAAATAACGACAGAATAACCCTATTTGTAGACTGAAAATATAAGAAAAGAGAATTAATTACAAAACCATATTTTTTTTTACAATACCCCCCCCCAAAGTAAAACTAAATCATATAATAGAGAAATAACAAATCATCATTAACACTTATATTGCCATTATTGATTTGAATCAAAAAACTGTTTTGTATTGCAACTATTAACTTGCATGGACTACTAAACTAATTGGTACAGGCGAAAAATGTTGCAATCACAATTAAAGTGGTCATCGAAGATTCCAGCATTTATGTTTATATATAGACTTGAAAACGTATTTCTGATATTGAAAACCAATTATAACAGTTAATACAGCCTGCAAATGGCATAGCAAAATGTTGCATGCTTTGAAGCATGGGCTGATTAAACCTATTATGCAAAAACGCGTTGAAAAAACTGTAGAAAATATTTATGACTATCATTTCCTTCCATCCTTTCCTATCTAGGTCTAGTTGAGGACAATCTTGTCCACACATAGCATATGGGTTTATTACACTTTTTTTTTTACCTCTACAATATAAACATGAAAACCTTTCTTCTTCCACATGTTTCCTTCCTTCATTTAATACACTATCATTGCCAATGGAAATTGATTCACAGTCATAAAAACTAATTGCAATTGTCACTGTTAATATGAGTCCAATTTAAGACTTGTTGGAAAAGAAACATCTACACATTACATATTAAAGAAAAAAATGCACATGCAGTCTGGTGGAATTGTTGACTTTCTATAACAATGATTCTTCAGATCAAACCTTTAAATTGCAAGTTACAAGCTATACATTTCAGGTTTTGTTTAAGACAACTACAGTCAACAAAATCAAAGTCTTTACCAAAAAGAGACATACCTGAAAGTATTGACTTGTGTAAAAAAAAAAAAAAAAACGTTATGTGTTCTTTCTATCATGCCAGAATTGGAATTTGTAAAAGAGGGTTCTATATAAAAACTTCCAGTTGACACTTCAACTGCCTTGGAAATTTGTGTAATTTTTTCAAAACTATGGTGCTTTATTAAAATCTTGATGAAATATCTGTGCTAACTTTCAATGATAGTCAAAATAGGCAGCTCAGGTGTTAAGCGAAATATATATAATAAACATCAAATTATGCAGGGCGTATGGTATAATCATCTGACCACTCAAACAATTTTTTTACTCACACTTCCATGCTTTTGTAGGAGATTATTATAGAGCAGCACATCAGCTCGGAGTTGCATGAAGCAGGTTTTGTCTTGAGAGTTGCGCAGATCTCCAGCAGCACGCCTGACTCGAGAGTTAGCATGGTATGCCTGCTTGCCTACATTTAGGTTTGCTGAGTACTTGAGGTAGGGATTCTCAGCCTGGCCGAAGAGTTGGCAAGAAGAAGTATATAGGTATATTAACTTTTTATGAGGATGCACTAAATGTTGTTAGTTACACTTAAAGGTTAAATAAATAATAAAAAAAAAACAGGGGCAGGGGAAAGAGGGGATATGGACAGAAAAAGGAGACATACTGACAAGACAAAAACTTTGTTTACGATTCAATTGAATTTACATTGATATTACATCTTATTATCTCCTTACCTTCGAGAAAATAATTTTAAAATTTTGCCTTGATTAGGTGTGATTGAATTTATTAACAAAAATAAATGTACCCCTATCTACCATCCAAAATGTAATTTACAGTTTGATTATCAACAAGATCAAGTTCAGAGCTGTGTACACACCTCGCGTCGGTGCCTGGCGGGTCTCACTGTATCCACAGGCTGAGCTCTGAGCTTGAGCGCATCATACAGATCTGTTGGACATGTTCCAGAGTTTTTCCTCTTGTGTCTGAAACATAAAAGATAAAGAGTTGAGTAGAGTGAGTTGCTTAACGTCCAACGTCGTTCGCACTATATGGGCTACAATGTGGACGGGCCCCAAGACTAACATCTGACGACTTTACATGGCGCCTTACAGAGACAGAGTGGAGATGCCAAGACTCCTGTCTCAACCTGTCACATTATACTGACACCAAACCAACTTGTAAAGGAAGAAATTGGACAAATAAATTTTTGACCAAACGAGGGATTTGAACCAAAGACTCCTGAATGGGAGACTGATGCTCTACCACTTGATCCAGTTCACCCTCAAAGATGAGGTGACTGGTAAAGCCCTACATAAGCTTTTAATACAACAAGGCTTCATCACTGAAAGATGTACTTTCAAGAGTTCTATCAACCTATAAAATCATACCATGAACACTGATCTCATTTTTTCCCTGCTTGGGAGGTCAGTTAGTAGAGAAACAAACCTTCTACATAGAGGTCTCTGGTTCCTTTACCCTTCTCACTATTGGTTGGGTCAGTGTCACTGTCAGTAAAATGTGACATATTCCTGGGTATCCTGTCCTGGTGTCATATACATGATATAGAGGCTATTTGGCAATCTAGGAGAGGTTAAATTATAAACTTTGCCTTCCCTGAGCAGTGTTTTCTTATATGATTATAATTCCTTCTTATAAAACCTTCGTGTCCCACAAAATTTTGATTCAGAGTGTATTATCCCTGAGCTGTAAGTCTAATGTTGTCAGCTAGCAATGCACACTAAATAGGAGACAAATTCTAACACCTGCTTGTTAGGTCGGCTGTACCAGAGAGTAAGACCCAATGAGCTTTAATATTGACTTTGGCTGTTTTTTCAATGACATTCGGGTTTGTCAGACACGATTTAAAGTGCAAATGTCAGAAAAAAATTTCAATACAAGTCCTTTCTTTTATGTCATAACTTTTTCTACTAGAAGTTTCAAAATTGCAAATACCTAAAAAAAAAAAGAAAGAAACGCTAACAAGTTTCAAGTCTCACAACTTTTTTTACCAGCTCAGGTATAAGATCGCAGATGTCATTAACATTTTACATCAAAGCTGCTTGTCACAAACATTTCGTTATCACCTCAGGTCTGAAAACTACAAATGCCAGAAAAAAATAATGTCTTCTTAATGTGATTACTGCAGAAAAAACACAGAAACAAAACAGGATTTCCTAAATTATCTTTTAAGTTTATGAATTCCATGAAATATGCAATGAATACCTATAGGGATCCAGATTCATGCGTGACTCAGGGTAGATGATGGTGTGGAAGCTGTTGTTGCCTTGCAAGTGATGTTTTGCTGGTTCAATGTAATATGTTGTGACACCAGGGATGGCTACTTGGCCCCAGATGTGGTCCTCATGGACCGACATGTGGGCCTTGCTACCCGGAACATCTGGGGAAGGAAAGCAGAGCTAGTAAAACAAAGAAGAGAGCAGGTAATAATAATACCAATACTACTACAAATAATAATAATAATAATAATAATAATAATAATAATAATAATAATAATAATAATAATACTACTACTACTACCACTACCACTACCTCTACTACCACTACCACTACCACTACTACTACTACTACTACTACTACTACTACTACTACTACTACTACTACTACTACTACTACTACTACTATTACGACTAGCCTACAAATACTACTACGACTACTACTACAACAACTACTACTACAACTACTACCACTACTACTATTTCTACTAAAAACGGTTTTGAAAAATCAACAATGAACAAAACAAAACACATAAAAGAACACCAGTCTTCTAATTGTACTGACCAGTAAGGTGTCCCTCGTAGAAGAAGCTTAGATCTGCAGGTTTTGCTGTGCCCTTGCCGTCCAACTCTATGGTATGGTCAGGGGCGAACACTGAACTGTCTGGTTGAAGGTGCAGCTTGAATGTTCTGGGTAGCAACACAGGTAGGGTGGAGGGTTTTACAGAATGTTATTCACCATTGGCACAGAGCTCGGCAGGTATAGAGAGCCCTGACAAGGAGAGCCAGGGTCCGATCCTTAGCTGGTAGGCTACCTCATAATAGGTTTTACAGAATGCTAGAATACCGTTTGCCAAGGAAAAAAAGAACCATTTTGGTTACACGAATACTAGACATTCGAGAATTCTTCTGAAAATCTTGTGGATGTTTTTTTTGTTTTTCTTCACGCCCGCAACCGCATGGTATCCCCGCCTTGTCTCGTGTGTGACAGCACATAAAATTGGCAGACGTTAGTCTTGGGGCCCGTCCGCAATATAGCCTATATAGTGCTGACGTTGGACATTAAACCAACTCAGCAACAACAACCAAGGTCCTAATCTCCCCCCCCCCCATTTTTTTGTTTTGGGAAAATGAGGGGACGTAACTCTTAATGTCCCTTATCAAGGTGGGGGTGGGGGATTGGTTTCACGTCCAATATCAGCACCAGGGGCCTATAATATGTCTCTTATCAAAGAATGTTGGCTTATTATTTAAGTCTGTTACTTTGGAATTGATAGTTTCTCGATGCCCAACGTCAGCAACTAGGATATATCGTGACCTAGTGTTGTAAATAGCAAAGCGAAAGTAAACGTAGACGCCTGAATTCCCACATATTTAGAAACCACCACCATCTAAATGTTATTTCATTTTGCCTTTAGTAGATCTGGAGTCAAGCATACCTGCCGTAAGCCTTGAAGTTCCATCTGATGGCCGAGTCCACGTCTCGCCGGACCCGCGTGTGTTTAGCGTGGAGGTGGGCGTGCTCAAAGTGCAGCGGCTCGTAGTCTAAGATGTAGTCATTCAGGTACGCTGCATCTACAGGGACAGCAAGAGGAACAACATGTGTATATATAACAGTATACGCTCTTTATAAACCAGCCATTGAAGATTTCAACATAACAGCGATTGTGCTAACCACAGAATGCCTTTTCTCTAATTGCGAACCAAAAAGGACAAATATAATTCAACAGTATGATAATATCATAATATATATAATGACTAGCGCCTGATTAACTTTACATGCTGCCACTCAAAGACAGATCGATGATGTCCGGACTTTTGTGATCTCTGTGAGGAGAAAGCATCTGACACCAACACACAAGAGGCCAAAATCGAAATTCGAATCTGTAATGTCCTGATTGAAAATCTCGAACTCTACCGTTGGACCAAATTGTGCTCCACCTGGGCTTTGTCTCAGTGATATATTGATATCGTGCCGGCTCACCCCCTCGAGACCACGGTTCGAATCCATGACATCCAGATTAGAATCTGCATGCTCTACTTTGCTCCTTGTGTTTGCAGTATATATATATATATAATCATTATAAAAAACAAAACAAAAATAAATATATAAATATTATATAAACACAATGATTGATCATTGCATATATATATACATATTATAAAATGCTAACACGGTATGTCTTCAAATAAAATAATGTTATCTTACAGGGAAACAATAAAGCGATCACTTATATGAAAGTGCATGTACTAGGCTACGAATGAGTGTATCTCAGTTACTGTCTCTGATCTACAAGCAGTTTATTTAAAAAATAAAAGAGAGATAGACATACTGCCTGTGTCTCGCTTTACGTCCTACTTGGAATTATCGTTTTATCCGATATACAGAGGATGCACACATAGCGATTTCTTACAAAATGAAGGTTACAATCAAATGCAAGTGCACCGGATACATTGCTTAATAATCTTTAAAGGAATGTGCGTTGAACCAAAAAATTAATATCAACTTGGGGCGTTTTCATTGTTTATCACCATGCAGCTAAACTTGTCTCAAAGACAACTGACTGCCAAAGATCTTACATAATATATTATGTACTATTATGTATTGTGTAAGATTTCTGGGCGAAGCGGTGATACCAGGACTTCAGTCACAGCTAAGACCGCTATTATTAAGTTCTTCATAATTAAACAAAGACCGTATGTTATCACTTCTGCTGACGTTACCTCTAATACTTATGCCAAACAAAAATCGGATATTATTTTAATAAAATTTGTAACAAAATAAATTAAGCCGAACGCTAGTCAAAATTATAACAGTGTTGTGATCTACACGATGAAAACTAGCATTGTATCTGGTCGGTTATATTGTGTATCAAACCCAATTTCGAAATTATAATAATTTTCATAAAATGGTCAACTTATCTTAAACCTAGGTTTACATTCAGAGCACGTACATGTTAAATTTTGACTATTTTGAGGAGTACAGAAATCATATTCAAAGACAATCGAACTCTGTGAGAATTCACAATGCTAACTCGGCACTCACATAGTAAAGACGCAATCCTGCTACACCAATCCTCGCCATTCATCCACAGTCCGGAGGCTACAATCATGTTTACCGTTATAAAACCGACAGTTTGTTTTGTTGTATATTAAAGTATGTCCTTTAATGTGTCTTTTCATTCCAGAATGCGTTTTTATGCAAAGAACTAAACTAATATTTACGTTAGGCTGACGGGCCACATATCTTCATGCTACACGTTTTAAATGTGTATAAAAATTGGAAACTCTTTGTCTCTTTGATACGAAGCCATACAACTCACTACACGCTACACGGGACTCGCTTCAGGCTTCATGCGTGTAGAAAGAAATGGACAAGCTCACTTTTTTGCTTCACGTCTAGTTCTAGACCCGCTAGACAGAGAGAGTTGTTGAGTTGGTTTAACGTCCAACATCAGCACTATATAGGCTATATTGTGGACGGACCCCAAGACTGACGTCTGACAATTTTATGTGCTGCCACACACGAGACAGGGCGGGGATACCATACTCAGCCGGTCACATTAAACTGACAACCAGTAGGGAGCGCAATCGCCAGGGCTCGAACCAGGACCTTTTGCGTCGGAAGCCGATGTTCTACCCCAGGACCACCGCGCCCCCTAGATAGAGAGAGAGAGAGAGAAAGAGAGAGAGAGAAAGAGAAGAGACCAGGGCTCCATCAGACTACGGGTAGAAACTCTGGATGATGATCGAATGCTGGAGTTCCAGCGGCACACATTACAGCTACAAATGTATTTAAAGAACTTTGCACTCAGCCAAACCATCAGGGACATTTCTACATCGTATAATTCCTTTACTGCAAATACATCACCCCTCAGCATTTCAATGTCAGCACCATCTCCATCCCAATCCTACTACATGTACCATCCTACTAGTAGTACAACTCTCATTCCTTTTCAAAACCTGCCACAAAGTCAGATGTCTGGGCAAGCCCAACAGTCCCCCTTGCGTTCCTGGCAGAGCTCCTGTCAGTCAAAAGAATGTTCTCAGAGTTCTATGAAATCCCATTGTTCAGGAGACTGTTCACAGTTTGGCAACAGCGCCCCTGAACCCAGTAATTCTTATATTCAGTGAAATCTACTGTGAACGTACAGCCTAATTCGTGTTATTTTTCATTAAAATTCGTT
>RQTK01000032.1:138553-177733 GCA_003991915.1 Elysia chlorotica | reverse complement strand
CTCCCCCCCCCCCCCTCTCTCTCTCTCTCTCTCTCTCTCTCTCTCTCTCTCTCTCTCTCACTATCCCCTTTTCTCCATTTCACCCATTCTCAATTCACCTTTCCCTTCTCTTCCACTTTCTCTCCCTTTCACTTCCTTTCCCTCTTCACTCTCATCCACGTCTCCCTTCTTTCCCCGTGTATCGATGTCTCACCTGTACCGGATGCAATCCACAGTAATCCAATGCAGACAGCGGTCAGTGCGAGCTGCGTCCACCCAGTAGCGCCCATGGTCAATGGTCAGCTGATAAGTTGGCCAGAAAAAAACAGCTGTACAGTAAACTCGGCGTGTGTCCTCCTTGACTATCTGTCCCCACTGGTTAGTATGGATGGACTTGAAGACCAGGGCAATGCTATAATAGAATTCACTGACTTAACACTACTGTGTTCACTCTGCCTCCACCTATGTCCTATGTTTTCACTGGATTAAAAAACGAGAACAATGCCTTATTGAATGAACTGACTGGGTTGTATTGTGCTTATGTCCATTTGCGCCCCAATCTCTCAAATAAATATACAGGAAAGCACATGAATTTTATATCCCAACTGGTTAGTAATATGCTGAAATTCTCTGCTGTAGATAATTACGTTGCCTTTCTTTTGTCTAAACACGGCATGTCTTCCTTCAATGTCTGATACGCACTTGTAACATAGTTGCGTCTCGTCGCGACTGTAAGCGCACAAACACCAACTTTAAACCAACACACGTCAGATCCACAAATGATTTCTAGAATTGGTGAAGAGAGCACTCAAAAATCCTGAATTAAAACACTATTGATTAACCTCTCGTGCAATGTCTTCCTTGATTAACTAAATCGTGTTTTGCACGTTAGTGACTGCACCCATAAAAGTCAGCTGTCTCTGTCTCGCATCCTGTTTGAAAAAAAAAGAGTAAAAATGGAATTAGAATCTACAGGAGAGGTAAATTTCAGGAACAAAAAATATCACAGTAAATAAAGATGCGACAAAAAAAATACATGTACGGTGAAGCAAAATGTGATAAGAATGATTTTGCTAATTAAGTCTTAACATTTCATGTGTATCTTGAGACGCTCATTAGCATCAGAGACACAGAAAGAAGAGGCAGAAATGCCGGATCGTTCCGCTACACCCTCAGAGGTGTATCAGGTCGCTTCGGCAAACAGTGACACTTAATAGCAAACAAATGAACATCTTTTCCATCGCTCCTCTCCCCCCTCTCTCTGTTTGTCTCCTTCTTGTCTTCTGCGTCAGAGACAAAGACTGTAAGAGGAGGAAACAGCTACATATTCTCATAAATAATAATAATGATTAAAATCATATTATATATTTTTTAATTAGAAAAATTGGATGCATTTATTAAAATAGGAGTACAACATTTAAAATCTTTTTATTAACTATTGGTAATATTAAAGTCTTTAGAATTCATGTTGGAACGACGCCACTAAGCTAAATAACAGTGGGCTGATTATGATAAATTTGCGTATAACCAACCTTTACTAAATCGGCGGGATACCGGTATCGTAACTACATGGAGGCTACCTACTGATTACCATACCAAAAGATAACCAGTAGTGATGCGAGAACCTTCCTTCACTACAGTGGACACTGGAGAATCAGTTTTCACGAATCTATATACATATAAAATTGATGCATTCCAACTACATGAACATAAATATTAAATTAGAAGATAATAAACAACATGCATGTGACACCTATATAGATTTCCTTATCAGAAAATCGTATTGAATTGGAACGATATCATCACTAAACGGATACTGACTCATTGGTAAACATAATAATAAGACGTGATATCACCATACTGGACACAGCTGAGATCAATGCTTCTGAAGTTGATTTTCATTAATCTTGTTTCTCTTTTTCCCGGAGCCCTTTTCGTAAATTTCATACATGTATACAGAGCCTTTACAGAAATGCTAATAACATGACTTTGAAAAAGAAAATGTTTCCCTTTGGAGATTTACCTAGCTGGATTAAGTGCTGACTGTTATTGTAAATCGAAGGTTCCTCATAATCCTGGGTCCTTTCTCGATAATACTACGATACATAAAACAATGAGGTGAAAAACTAGAAATGTCCGGAATAGATAGTGCACGATTTCAACTTTTGTGTGTTTTTCCACTGCACAGTCATTCAAATATCTTTATAATGTTGTATTTGCCAATTTAGTTCAATGTAAAGTTTTCATGGGCAATTGTGATGATTAGTGGCTAATTAGAGCAGTTGACAATGAAATGATGGGTAAATTCATGCTCACCAAGCATCAAGTCGGCGGCGATATTCTTGACTTCACAAAGATACATTTTCAAAGATAAGATCAAGAGCGGGATATATATATAGATCTTATTCTAGAGAAAGCATAAGCAGACTTTGTTAGGCGAAAGCTCACTATAATATTGAACTTTGTTATTAGCAGTAATACACACAGTGACGAAAACGGCCAATATGACATAAATTGAGAAAGACATAATTCCAGTAATAAATATTTGGTTCAATGTTAAAGCCTACACACGTTTCCAACAACAAAATTTACTTTGGCGTACCTCATACAAATATTTTAGACACAATAATATATGCATTTGCAAACATAAAAGGCCTAAAATCATAGTTCCGCGCCATATGAAAGCTAAAATGGACACCCTCGGAAATTGTGTGACTTTAAATTCCCAAACAAAGAGACTGTAAATCCCAAATAAAACAACGAACCGTGTAGGTACAATAAGGGGTTGGAGGCCAAACCTGATTAGTTTTACGCTTCTTATGTTCCTCTTGGTGAAACATTTACGAAGACGGCAAAGAGCAACTGGGATTCGAACCTGAACCTCCTACTCGTCAATCAGCCAAGAGCACTAGCGGCGATCCTATCTAAGGGCTTTACAGTCCAACAGAAAGTACTACAGGGGCTTTACACGGGCCATCTCTAATCTGTGCTTACTGTAGACATGATAACGCCACAAGTCGCTTGACCCCAGGTCAGCAAGGGTCGGCACACATACTGATGACTGTTAAACAAGACTGCAGATATCAGCAGGTTTCTACCAGTAATCATTGGCTGGGTTAGCGGTAGCTTGGTCAGTTAGCGCTCGTCACAGACAGGCAGGAGGTCCGACGTTAGAATCTTAACGAGTGACCCCTCTCTGGCTTTCCGTATAGGGTTCTTCTAAAAACTTAAGTGAGGTAAAAGCCTATAAAATACTACCTACTGATCAGTACATGAACACCGACAGCCTACATACCGCCGTCAGCAGCTAAGCCATCTCGCGGATGGATCGCAACACTAACGTCTGACACTTATGACTTTCACTTGCTTCCTCACAGAGACAACCTGTCACATGGTACTGTCAACAGCAAACAAAAGGATCTGAGAACCGAGGATGTCTAGCCGCGCGCTCTACCGAATGAGCTAAATCTCCACCCACACAAACTACGCATTAGTATTTTCCCACCCCATGTCATTATTCTTCATAGCTACATTGAGAACTTATAAAACATCTCTGATTATTTTTACGTCCTATGTGCTTTCTCATTCTTCTAAAGACTGCTCTATAGAGCCCTAAGCATCATCTGAGGTTCGTACCGCGCACCTCCTGCTCTTCAGCCCAGAGCACCATCAACATAGCTATGATGAACCCAGTGACCAGATCTGACAGATTGAGACATCTCTAGTCAAAAGTAGGTTTTGATCGGCTGATATCACTACGCCAGTCTTCGTGTCTGGTGATTTGTTCCACATAACTATGACACACAGAGAAACAAACACCGTGATAACTGCCGCCGTGTTGACACTTACTATCTGGATGAAGTGGGGCTCTCCCCTAGTTCAACGATTTCTGGGCTCCTATAAATAGTGGTACAAGGACCCTATACGGCCACGGGTCCCAAGACTAATGTGTGAACATTTTAGTGCTGTGACACAGAGACAGGGTGGGTGATACCTAACCTGCCTCAGTGGGTCACATTATTCCGACAACGATCTTGTAGTGAACAAGGCGGCCATAAAAATACTGTTTGAACGTAGCGTTTTGGCTTGGTTTATAAATCGCGGACTTTATCAAGTGAGCTACATCGTCCCACTCAAACAATTTATAATTAATTTATAGGCGTATTGAATCATAGATCTCAGCTGAATCCGTTAAATTGAGAATGAACTCTGATCAAACTAAGGCCTAGATCGGTTGATGTCTACAGGTAATTCCCCGGGAATAGATCCCTGCTCCATGAGGCACATGATACCATTCAAGTTCTCGTTATCAGCACCACTGACAAAGTAACATGATATACAACTCGGGGTCGATCAAATACTTGGCGGTTCCTCCTAGTCCTTGTTTGCACAGGTAGACTCAAGATCGTTGCTAGCGATTGCATAGAGTTAGATGTATAAATGGTCCGTGCAGTTATTTATAGAAACAGACACATACTGTCTACAAAAGTCTAAGTATAGTTGACCGTGATTTTGGATGTCACGATAGGTTGCAAATGTCCAAGCATAGCCCTCCTTTAAGAGAACACATAATATTTACAAGCGCCTGTTTACACAATAACATAAGTCCACAAAAAAAAATGATGCATACGAAATTACCAAATCTTCTATTTCCACATCTGACTGTTTATACATGTATTTGTATTAAATTTTCTCATTTCGTTAAATCCAATAGGCTGGGACAAGAAAAATACCTCTCTCTTTCAATCAGAAACAAGAAGGAAGTAATTGAAGAAACAGTAGAGACGAGAGAGAGTGACAACTGCGAGTTAAGTTAGCTCAGACCAACACTTTCAGGTCGTGACGGAGTGTCTTCTTTTGAAATCTTTCGCACGCATCGATAAAATTAATATGATTTTTACCATTACTCCTTGTAATGAGAGCAAGACAACGGAACATAAAAAAAATCAATCAAAGCTAATTCCAGCTGACCATCTTGGAAGTTAAGACAACTCCAAGCCATTCAGCATTGCAACTTTTATTTAACTTCCAAATAATATATAAACTTCAATTAATCACTTTAGGGATTTTTTTCCAAACGGGGTTAGATCAATGCTTCCCAAATCACGGATTTAAAGACTGAAGTAAACAAACCTATGCACTATATACCATTATTACACCCGGCCCATTCTAATACAAGATATGGCCGATTCTTACACGTGATGCAAATGTGCAATTAATTGATTCGGTTTGAACCAAGATGGGTCTAGGGCTCACTCGATTGCGATTTGAACCACACAGTTTAGAACTCAATGAAATGGAGTCATAAAACTAAAAGCGAAACAGTCATAGACAGTCGATATTTGAAAAAAAAAATACCAAGGTATCTTGGAACCTTGGAGCTTATGCTCGTCAAATAAGAGCACTAACCAAAGATACAGGTTGGGGCTAGGCAACAATCACACCGCCATCATGGATCAGCTTCTCTCGAATTTGGGCGTTTCCCAAATGTATTTTATAAACCTGTGCAAAACAGTTCGGCCTTCATCTCTTACAAAACCTCATTGCATTGAGTTTCGACATATATTGACTTATGTAGTGCTGTTTCTTACAAGAGGTTATAAAAACCCAGTGTATACAAGGGAATGTGCGTTATAGCTCTGCGGAATACAAAACGAGAAAAAAAAGATACATGTAGTTCCCATTTATGAAGAACTATAAAAATCAACAATATACGGTCGATACGGTTCAGAGGACAAGTCTCTGCACTGCCAGGCAGCCGAGCCTGCTACATAGCCTTGGAGCTGCAGAGAATTGGCGCATACAGAGCAAGTAGCACGATTTTCGTGCGGCTATGTAAAACAGCTTGTATTTTCCGTTTGAATGACAATAATGGTTCTTTTTTTTCTAAAACGTTGTATGTTTTCTCAGCGATTCTCGTCGTAATACTGCAAGCACTCAACCAGAACGTTCAAACACTTCCAAATCTAGATCAAGGACTCTGATCTTCAAGTCGGATAACATCGTTTCAGAACGTCACCCCCACCCCCCTCCAAAAAGGGGGTGGGGCTGAAGAGATTGGAAATATTTTTGAAAAACTGTTGAAATTAGATTGTATTTAGCCGATTCATCATTTTTTGAAATGAGATAAATAAAACTGCTGCAGGTAAGTTCACATATAACTTAGTAAGATCATAAAAATTGATCGTGTCGAGATCATTGACTTTACAATAGTAAAATAGAGATGATTAAAAAAATTAATATATAACAATTACGCAAAGTCAAGAAAATGGGACTCAGGTGAAGAGTACGAAAATCCATATCACCTCTAGCAATAAAAAGTTGTAATATATACTGCACTTTTGAGGCACCAAATAGCCCATTATGGTGTCTGTATGTTGTAATTATTCGGGAAACACAAGAGATCCAAAGATATTGAGATAATAGTTCTCCTACATCTTACATGATAACTGTCAGTTATCTTTTACCTTATGCATTTGTCCGACAGCTCCGACTGATAGGCTATGACTTGTCAGAGGATGAACAGCTTAGTACGATCTTCGCCACAGCAAGGCAGACAGCCAACTTAAAATTAACACAATTTTATACGGAGCTGTAGGACTGCATTTCTGTAAAAAAGTTTGCCCTTCTTTAAAAATAAATGTTCTGGAGGAATAAAATTATGTTTTTTACCACATACCTGTATATGTACTCTGTTGTTCTACAGTAATGACTGGGTGAGGGGCATGCACATCATCTGTCAACAAGCGCGGTTGACAGATAGTTTCTTCATGTTTGGTTTGATTTGTTAGTCTCTTCACGTCCAAGACAAGCAATTAGGCTATCTAGTGGACAGATTCCAAGATATACGTCTGACAAATTTACGTGCGGCGTAGATACCATCATAAAAATGTGTTTCAACAGTTTGCTGGAAAAAAACACACCAGCTATACATAGTTTTGTATTCCTTGGTAGAGCTGAAAAGCACACTGATGAAATAAGTAAACCGGTTGGCATCTAAATAATGCGTCTTCCTAGCGAGTAGTGAAACTAATGAGAACATATGGTCATGCATCAAAAATTCTATTTCATCTTTTGTTTTCATAACCATTCAGTGTCCCGACTATAAAAATTTAGTTTTATGTTGCTGCTATCTAATAGACAGATTCGTCAAAAGGTCTATGATGCGCAACTTAAAAAATAGCTTAAATGCCTAAATCCAATTCGGCTAATAAATGAAGGGGTAAATTCAATGCCACTCCCAAGTCACACACCTGACAAGATAATTATGAGAAACCAGTGTAAAACTGTGGACTAAGGTACACAGTCGCCCGTAGGAAGTCGGTCTTTCAAGGAAGATTACACGAGTCATATATGTATTGGAAGAATAATATCCATTTCAATAAAGCCTTCATGGTATTGGCTTAGAACATGTCCAAATATGTCTTAGGTACGGTGTTTATTTGATCCCTTTAATTATCACATTCATTTTTTTTTGGCAAGGACAGTTCACTTTATGGTCGATCCGCGCAACTCTTATTTTGACTCATGTGACATTTAAACATCATTGCTTAAGTCAGTACTTGCTGTGTCAAGAATGTATAGTTATAGGGTGGTAAGAGCAAAGGCGAAGCAGATTTAGACACCTTATTTACCATGTACTAAGATGCAATAGTCAAGCGTCTGAATCGACTCCCATTGTGTACTTACTACCCCTGTCTACATTGTGACAGCCTGGCCGTGGTGGCTTCCAAACTTATGCGCATTCCTGCATTAATATTAAATGTACTAGAATCTACATCTAGCCATATAGATCCAGCTTTTCTCAGGCAAATCCCTACCTTTCAGACATAGTTCGCTTGGTAGACGGCTAGATGCACTGACAATAGAGCTCTTTGTAAACCTGACATTGGGCTCACGAAAGCGTGTCTGGTCTATGTATACATATTTACTGACTCACTGGAGCTGGGGCTGAAGTATAATTTTCCACTTAAATCTAGGATAGGCAGGGCGACAATTACAACATATTTATCACCACCATCAGCATCTTCATTAACGTCATCCACTTAAGGTTGGATGCTGTATGAGCGTCACCTTTAAACTTAACACAGGCTGTCTCCGTCTTCATTCTGCTGATTTTGAAAAAAACAACATACTCTTATAAATTGTAAGACATTTCCTCTATAAAAAATCTTTGGTTGCCAAAGAGCTCAGTTAGTAGTGATCTGGACTAACATACAGGAGGACTGAGTTTTGAATGCTTCAGGATATCAATGGAAGACGGTAACAGAAATAAAAAGGGAAAGGGGAGAGAGAGAGAGAGAGAGAGAGAGAGAGAGAGAGAGAGAGAGAGAGAGAGAGAGAGAGATGGGAGAGGAAAGTAATCTTGAAACCGGCAGAGTAGAATAAATTGTACGTAATAAATCTGTTACGCAATATTAGGCGTTCACCATTGGCAAACAAGTTTTTTTTTTTTTTTAACAGGAACGCAACGAATCAAAACAGGATCTAACTACCCCACGATCCTAGTTTGTTATCAAAAACCTCAAAGTGGTCCATTGTGACTGTACATAAACATGTACCACAATCATGAGGCCTGTGTCACGATTCTCCCTCCACCTGTAATCAGGTGAGACTAAGCCCCGCCCAATTTGATACACAGGCCGACATGTACAAGTATGTGATGATAATACACGCTTTGTGACCCACGAGGCGATAAAGCAATTACATGTATAATCATAAAACGATTGTACAATAATGGCAGTTGTTTGATCCAAGGTCTTCGAGATAGGTTGGTTCACGCATGGCTCTGAATGTCTGATATTGTGAGTGACTAGCGGTTTTTACACACACCCACACACACAATGGCACTAATCAGTCACTAGTCACTCAGCAGGCTGATCTGCTCTTGCTTTTAGGGCAACGACAGGAGAATTTATACGTCTCCGCAAATAACAGACGTGTTTGGACATTTTTTTTTACCTGAGGTCCTGAATGGACTTCATATACTTCTGACGGAAACAAGGACCTGTTTCCAGATATAACCACGATGTTTATGAAAGGCACGTCGTTGTTTTCTTAATGTTTTTTTTCTTGTCTCTTTGTAATAATTCTAGATTTTGTTTTAGTTCGCTAGCTTGCTGCAGGCCACAGGTAGATCAATACTGTTCACCGTTGATCTGTTTTAAAGTTTACTTATCAAGGCCCCTATTATGTACCGGTAAAACCGTTTAACAGTGAGCTAAAGTTCAATTACAACTTTTTCAAATAACAATACTGTTTACTACACAATCGACGTGAACATCTAACTAAACCAAGAGTGTGCCAAGCAAGGGAAGTGGGTCACAATCACAAACTATTACACAATAACACACGCAAGAACCATGGAATGTCAAGATGGTGAAGTGCGAGGCAGCGTCAGACCCAATGTCACTCACGCGTACACACTAATTTAGAGATGAAGGCAAGAAAAAGTAGGACAGCTGAGTCTACACCTCAGTTTGTTACAGTAACAATAATATATAAATATAAATAAATGTAGAAGCACAAAAAAGAAGAAATAAGAGCAAACAATTTTAACAGTAATATTTTAAGATTTGAAACACGATAATAGGAGGAGGATAATGTGGAAGAGAGGGGTGGGGGAGAAATAAGAGGAGGGAAGAAGGAGAAGGAGGAGGAGGAGAAGAGGATAAAAGATTGCTTGCTGTTGAGCGTCCAGCGTCAGGACATAGGCTATATTGTGTACGGGTTACAAGACTTAAGTTTGACAATTGCAGGGATACTGGAATCCTGTCTCAGTCGGTCACAAAGCTGACACCGACTAAACAAGGCTGTCTCCATATTAATTCTGCTGATTTTGAAAAAAAACAACAATCTTATAAATTGTAAGACATGTCCTCTATAATAATATTTGGTTGCCAAAGAGCTCAGTAAGTAGTGATCCTGTCTCAGTCGGTCACAAAGCTGACGCCGACTAAACAAGTAGGGGACGAAATTGGAGAATGCATGATAGTACAACTTTGACAGATGGTGTGTTTCGAACCGGAGACCTCCCAATTGGGATACCAAGGCTCTATCACTTGCGACAGCCCTCCCCCCTCCCCCTGGAGGAGAAGAAGGGGAAGAAGAAGAGGATAGGATGAGGACTTAGAAGACGATGGCGGTAAGGAAGGAAGGAAGTAGGGGGAGGACGAACAGAAATTGAAATGTTCTAATCTCTGTACTTTTTTAATCACAAAAAGACAAAGTTAACTAAGCTATACTTCATGAAATTTTTAACCCCGCAAAGAAAGGTCGACAAAATAGCGCCAATTAGCAGCAGGATAAGCGAGGAAAAAAAATTAAGTGAACAGAGGCGATCATGAAAGTGATAGCATAGCAAGAGGCCAGAACTATAATTCTGCCAGTTTCACCCTGACCTTCTTCCTGTCATGTCAGTGTCAATCGGAAAGGGCGGGGAATAATGAACCTGCCTCCCTTGCTTGATTGTTTGACAAGAATGTGTTGGAACCATACACGCAAACACACATTTCCTCCTCTGTCTCTCTTCCCCTTTCTGTCTGTCTCTGACTCAAATAAACACAGACTCCCCCTGAATGTTCCTGTCTGCGCAAGGGGAAGGTAAAAAGCAAAGGATTGTTTCAAAACTATCTTTGTCCATTTGTCGAACAAAGGCAATACTCCCCTTAAAAATGCGTGTTTAAAACCCTTTTCACCAGCTACTGCACACCCGCGGTTCATAGAAATTGTGTGCTCTTCTGTGCATACTTCTATTTATGTACGATTTATCATAAAAGCAACATGTAAAGAAATATATCATCAACCAGGAGATATGATAAAGGCGAGCTTCCCAAGTTGTCTTTCATCACTCCATTAGTCGCCAAATCGATAGCCGATTGCTTATCAATAAGTGACGCACGCCTCGCATGGCCTGGCTATAACTTCAGGGGTCGATAGCTTCCTGTTTATAAAGATCCGGTTTTAGTCAATTCAGATATATTATTCAGAAGTTGCCACACTTGCCTCAAGGCGCACTGTGTTGCCAATCGATGTTCTTTGTAAGAGATAAGCTCTTTATCAATTGGAGTCCTATATGGCGACGTGTTCTTAGAGTCATTAAATCTGTCGAATTCGTTTTAAATCGCTCATTATATTTTACTATTATCATCATTATCATCACTATTTTTTATGTCACACATGTACAACTGGTGTATTTATGTATGTATGAACAAGAAAAATTTTCCTATGGGATAATAAAGGATTATCTTATCTTATCATTTCACACAAAGTGAAAGCGGGGATACACGGGACTCTGTCTCATCCAGTCACATGATACTGACATAAACACAACCACAACCGATAGGGAATAAGGCGGCCTGGTGGGAAGTTGAACCCCAAACTCCCGAGCAGAAGCCGTGTACTCTACAGTTGGGGCAGCTCGTTCTTCACTGACGCTCATCGATAAACTAGGATTGAACTTTAAACACACCAAAAAAGCCGACGGTCGCAGACTACACAATCCGAAATAGCCATCGTGAGATGAGATTGAGGTCTCGCCATCTTCAGACCAACATTGATTGACAACTGCATTATTTTTTAACATGCTAAACGTAGGGATGAAGAAGTAGCTGAACAGCTCAGCTCCAACCCTGTCACGATTCTCTGTTATTGGTAAAAAGTATGTACATGTACATGTACCGTGACTTGCCGAAAGAAGAAAATGGAAAAAGGAAGACCCCAAGGGTTGCTATAGATCTAGGCAATATCTCTGGGCTGTAAAGCCTGATGCTATTCATTAAATTCATCTTGTCTCTTGTCCGAGAGAAGATCGAGATTCAATAAATGCTAGTACATGTATCTATATTCCTTAACTTGATGACCGACCGTGAGAATTAAAACCTCGATTGCACAGTCATGAAGTTCTCTTTCAATAATCTCTGAGCGAGGTTGACTTATGACTTATAGACTGTACAACCCAGACCTTTTGAAAGTCTGGTTGACTTTGAAAGGAGATACATGTATGTCATAGATAAATATAAACGCATTGAAGGCGTTGGCTCTGTGCCCTGAAGCTCGGTCTTTCATAAAAAAAGGAAAACATAAGAAATGTATTATTCTCTCAGTAGGTTTTAAACGAGAGGTAAAAAAGCTTTAAAGACACTATATCATTAAATTACTCTGTGGACTGCAAACCCTGGATGATGCTGATTGATTCTGCCATTATAAATTTTTATAAATATACCTTCAAAAGACACCTTTCTCAAGTCTCTCTGTCTCTGTGTCTTTCCGTTCTGTTTCTGTTTAACATATTTTGCAAGCCATTTGGGAGCCTATATGGTGAATAATTGGTTCTGTCAAAATGCTATGGTACCTAATGTTCGTCTCTTTTATCTGTCCATTTGTTACAGACACATCCAGCAGGCCTACATTACTGCAGCTGTAGTCATGATCTATTGACACGAAGTCGGGAGAAAGTTAATAATGTATATAATTCCATTAATATTAATATGTTTAAAAAAGTGTGTGAGAGTGTGTGACCAATAGATTTAGAAAAAGATAGCTACAAAGGGACGTAAAACAGTAAAGAGAGTGAGAAAAATATGAGAGAGAGGAAGAAAGGGAGAGATAGAGAGAGAGGGAGAAAGGGGGGGGGGAGAGATGGAGAGAGAGAGAGGCAGGGAGAAAGAAAGTGAGTGAGTGAGCATGTCTGATCTACCTTCATCATTTTTAATCTTTTCCCTGAGAATGATCATGCCTTTCCTCAACAGCTGATCCTGTGGAATCAAACACAAACACATGCAGCTCCTGATAGCCTAATGGTTTTGAAAAATGTAGAGTAAACACACGCAGTATAACAACTGAAATAATTGTAAGAAAAATCACCAGCACCAGCACCACCAGCACCAGCATCAACAACAACAACATCAACAATAGCAACATCAACGACAACAATATCAACAACAACATCATCAACAACAGCAACAACATCGACAACAGCAACAAAAATAACAACAGAACCAACAACAGAACCAACAACAGCAACAACAACAACAACAACAACAACAACAACAACAACAACAACAACAACAATAACGCAATAGCAACACAATCTTGTACAAACCAAAAGACAATTGGGCCAATAGCATTAAGCATTACGTCCTGTCAACAGCTAGAATGTAAACAAAGATAATGGATAAAAATTGCGTAACACAACAGTGACCTCAAATGCTGGTAATATAAACATGCAATGTTATCTTTAATACCAATGGATTAAAATAGACAAAACAAAACAAAGCCTGAAAACAACAGAAAACAAAGAAAGGAAGCAATCAAACTTTATAATTTATCGGAATATTATCACTGTTGTTACAATTGGCACAAAGTAATATTTTTACTCGTTCAATTCTGTTACTAAATCTTCTATTTTTTTGGACGTCTTGAATTTTACCTTATAATACTCATGTACCAGACCGCCCGCCTCCGAGTTGATAAGGAACCTGAGGAGAAGGAAATTCGTATAATTATGAGGTTCGATTCTGAGCATCACTTGAGCAACTGATAGACCTACTTAGTAACTAATTGTTATAAGTAACAACTGCAAAAAAAAAAACACAAAAAAAACCCCGCTTACACCCCCTCCCCCCTCTTCCTATCTCTCCCTCTCTCTTTCTTTCTCTCCCTCTCTCTCTTTCTTTCTCTATCTCTCTTTGTCTGTCTGTCCATAGTCAAACTAAGAGAGTACCTGTCATCTATTAAATCTAGTCCATAGTCAAACTAAGTGAGTACCTGACATCTATTAAATCTAGTCCATAGTCAAACTAAGTGAGTACGTGACATCTATTAAATCTAGTCCATAGTCAAACTAAGTGAGCACCTGGCATCTATTAAATCTAGTCCATAGTCAAACTAAGTGAGTACCTGACATCTATTATATCTAGTCCATAGTCAAACTAAGTGAGTACCTGACATCTATTAAATCTAGTCCATAGTCAAACTAAGTGAGCACCTGGCATCTATTAAATCTAGACCATAGTCAAACTAAGTGAGTACCTGACATGCTCCTGCAGCACCCCCAGTTCGTTCTCCCTGAGTGGACGCCTCTGGAAAAGCTGGATGATGGTGCTAGAGATTCTGATGACATAGAGTAAAATAATACAGGGGCGTGTACAATGGACATTGCATAATGTGTTAATGAGATTGAGAGAGAGAGAGACAGAGAGAGAGAAGAGAGAGAAGAGAGAGAGAGAGAGCGAGCGAGCGAGAGAGAGAGAGAAGAGAGAGAGAGAGAAGAGAGAGAGAGAGAGAGAGAGAGAGAGAGAGAGAGAGACAGAGAGAGAGAGAGAGAGAGAGAGAGAGAGATATATAGATAGAAGGAGAAAGATAGGCCTATGGAATTTGGAGAGATTGGTTGCGTTGGTTAAATTAGTTGCTTAACATCCAACATCAGCACTACATAGGCAATATTCTGGATGGGTCCTAGGACTGCCGTCCGACAATTGTTCCTGTCGTTACACACGAGTCGGGGCGGAGACAACTGGATTCCTGTCTCGGCTAGTCACATTACTTCATTATAGAAAGAGATCAGACATAACTAAAGAGAAAAAAAAAGCAATCAGAGTCAGAAGGAATACACAATGCAATTTTTTCTTTTATGAAAGAGCACCAAGACACACACAAAAGCCCCAACAACAAACAGCCCGTAACAGCTTTGAGAAAACGCTTTCACCCCCCCCCCCAAACCCCCCATTTTCTTTTTCCAAACAAGCGTTTTTGAAAATTTCTTGTGTATACATTTACCAACAAAGATCCATAGGTGAAAGTAAATCTACTAAGTCGACTATAAAGATTTGAGTCCTCTTTTTCATTTATACTGGAATCATACATTTTTTGGTACACCATAAAACAGAAATCAGAATTATCAAACGCTTAGAGACAAGTAAGTGGGGGTCTTGCGTTGAATTCTTATAATTATAAGTGCACAGGGCATGTATGTTTAGAGACCAGGAACACATGTTCTTGTACACACACACACAACCACCCATAAGGATTGAAGTTTTATTTCTAATTTCATATAACTGATCTGACTGAGCATGCAACGTGCAGTTAGATGTCACCTATTATTAGTTCTAATCGCACTGCAAGGGAGAAAATAAATTTGCATTTTTGCTGTTTATTGCCGACGCAGTTCAAAGACCAATTCCAGTTTTATCTTATTGACGTCGCACGTATAGATCTTAATATGACACACCATAGCAAGTGGTCCGGTTGGTTACTGCTTTGGTCTGACGATCAAGGGGCCCACGGTTCGATTGTCAAATGCTACCCCCCGACATCGTATATGATGTGTAAATAAATTAGAACTAACCAATCTCTCTCTCTCTCTCTCTCTCTCTCTCTCTCTCTCTCTCACACACACACACACTCTCTCTCTCTCTCTCCCCTCCCCCTCCCGAAAAGCCCCATTAATACCATTGGCCCATAAGGTAATAACTTGGGAACTAGATAATCATGATGGCGACTGATATTGGTAAATTGTTATTGCTCTAGAGTACATGTCATTTCCGCATCTGAATATAGGCCTACCAGTCGCTGAACTGGCTAAAAAATGAATGATAATAACCAACTGAAGACCTGGAGTTAACTAGTTTCTTATTTAGACGGATAGGATGCCAGGTCGCGACCCAGTTCCCCTCCGTTGATTTTATGAGTGTCATTCAAGAAAATGTTTTCATATAGCCCCCTTTACAGACGGAAACTTATCCTGGATAAAGAGCCGCCTCATAATAAAATACAGTAACATCAATACTATTAGAATTTTCACGTTCTATCCATTTCCTCTTGATATGCAAACACGTAATAGGTATCTGTAACATCAATACTATTAGCAAACATTTTTCACGTTTTAGCCATTCCCTCTTGATATGCCAACATGTAATAGGCATCCCTAACATCAATACTATTAGAAGTTTCACGTTCTAGCCATTTCCTCTTGATATGCCAACATGCAACAGGTATACATAGCATCAATACTATTAGCAGTTTCACGTTCTTCACATTTCCTATTGATATGCCAACATGTAATAGACATCCCTAACATCAATACTATTAGCAGTTTCACGTTCTAGCCATTTCCTCTTGATATGCCAACATGTAACAGGTATACATAGCATCAATACTATTAGCAGTTTCACGTTCTTCACATTTCCTATTGATATGCCAACATGTAATAGGCATCCCTAACATCAATACTATTAGCAGTTTCACGTTCTAGCCATTTCCTCTTGATATTCCAACATGTAACAGGTATTCCCAATTTATACAAAAGTTGGGGGTTGGGTGGGCCAACAACATCTCTCATCACAAACCAGACTTAACCCGTGGGGCTATGTCGCCGTTGAGGAATTTTATTGTGAATCTAAAAGAAGTTAAACATAAAGAAAGCTTTTCTTTCGCGGTTTCGATGCTATAAATAACCTTTTAACTATTTGTGAGTGACTTATGAAAGGGATCTTCAACAATAATGCAGACCGGTACAATGGTACGCGTATACTTTGCGAGATGTCACAATCATCAGTTTCTATACCATCGTGACGGATTACTTAAATTGCTCACCAGTATTGGGCCTTTTGTAATGGCCGGAGTCTCGGGGATAAGTCGTGCTAGTTTAGAAGTCGTTGGTCTCAGCCCATGCCAAAAAGTTGGCAATAATTATCCAGGAAGATTCATTTCGAGATTATTGATTTTGTACAACCTACGAGTATCGTCAAATGTAGATCTAAATTGTGAAAATAGACAGATGATTAAAGCATAAGGTCCAGTGTTTCACAGCATCATGAAAACAAACCTATGCAAAAAGAACCATGTCCGATCTGTAATTTCATAAAATTGTACCTTTGATAAAAGCACAATGTCCAATGCCTTATGATGTAAAATATATTACCTATGGTAAAAGCAAAGCACAACGTTTATCTAAGTTTGATTACTGGCCTACCTGTCCCAAACTTCGTGCAGCTCCATCTGGTGAGGCACTGAACACATTCCTCAGCTCAGTGACCAGATGGGTGACTAAACAGACTTTCTCTCCCTGGACTCTCGGGTTACTTCACTCTGAGAGCAGACTGGACATGTGTGGCTAAAGACATAGATTTGCCATCTCTTAGCAATTAGCAGGCCCGCAAGTCGGACGTATTAGTTGTCTCCTGCCAAGTGGAGCGTGCGCTCTCCGTCCTGTGTACCACAGCTGGTTAGAATAATTATGCAGTTGTAACCTTTGACAAGTGTAACGTCCATACGGTTTTCCAGAAGAAATATACACGAAGCCGGCTGTACCAGATGAGATTCGAACCGAAAGCCTCTTGCTGCTAAATCTAGAAGACCAAATGACTGAGCTTCTGGAGTTGAAAAACGTAGTTATACTACAGATAATCACTGGGTTAGTCAAACAAATAAATTTGAGTCATCGCCCAGACTAACCTACAATGGACTAACACGAACAACGTTTTAAGACCTAGATCTAGAACTACATTCTAGATAAAACGTTTATCTCGCACTAGATCTAGGTTGAATTTGAATGTGTAACAAACAAAGGCACGCATGCCTTCTACGCCCTCGAGAGCTATTTCAGTTGTGTCAAACAATAGCACATGTTTTCAAACAGTACATGAGAAAAACAACAAGTAAGGCGACCAAATAGCGAGCGATAGCAAAACGGGCACGGGCCACGCAATGCTTTTTGTCTTCTCTATCTTGTATTATTGTTTTCACTCTAACATAATGAGGCCAGCCAGGACCCCGCCCCCTTACCATTATGGTATCTACATTAATTTTAGTGTTTTTATCTTAACAGCCACTAGGGTTTCGTGTGCCCAATGTCTGGTAAAACTGTATTGCCTTGTGTTAAAATAGCAAACTGGCACGACACAGTTTAGGTTTACAACGAGCAAATATGTATTGTCTACAGTACTCTACACTCCCAGCGTGTATATAATATCAACAAGATAAGCCGATGAAGATATCACCACAAAAAATGTCGGTAACAAATACTATAGACCGCACCTAAGCAATCAATGACAGGGGTTTAAGAAATATATAATGGTGATAGTGTATTGAGATTATACAGAGAGATAATGAGGAGAATATGAGAGGGAGAGAGAGGGAGTAAGAGAGAGAGATAGAGAGAGAGAGACAGATAGAGACAGAGAGAGACAACGAGATACTCAGATAGAGAGATACAAAGAGAGACAGAGACAGGGATAAAAAGTCAGAGACAAATAAGGATGGAAGTACAGAAAAAAGAGAGTATATATCATGCGCTAAGTTATCAGAAGTTATCCCCTATATTTTGAATTATTAATACCGACTGATTTAAAATTGGCATTGCTGTTTAAACGCATCTGCTTAATCTCTGAAGTTTTTTTTAAAAGAGTGGGAGAGAGAGCGAGAGCGAGAGAGAGAGAGAGAGAGAGAGAGAGAGAGAGAGAGAGTGAGAGAGATAGGGATATTATTAGAATATGAGAACTTGTTTTTCTATAGACCTGCAAAATGATTTGAACTGGCAACATTGTATGGTGAGAATAATATGCTATTCGATAAGCACATGTAGTTTTTAATAATCTCTGTTATAAAATTATATAGAAAAATTTAGGGAGAGAGAGAGAGAGAGAGAGAGAGAGAGAGAGAGAGAGAGAGAGAGAGAGAGAGAGAGAGATAGAGAGAGAGAGGGCAAAGCGGTAGAAAAAGCTAAAAAACGAGGGATGTTGATAAAGAGAGAGGCAGAGAGACACAAACAGCCAGACAGACAGACGTACAATGACTGGCAGTTACTGACAAATATACCCTTAGAAGGTATCTTTTTGTAAAAAAAAATGTGTTTTACTTACAAAGAATATGATATTATTGAAATTGACAACCGTGTATGTATCTCTCTTTATCTCGACCTTTCTGACTCTCTGTCTCTCACACTCTATCTGTCTATCTGTCTGTCTGTCTGTCTGTCTGTCTGTCTGTCTGTCTGTCTGTCTGTCTGTCTGTCTGTCTGTCTGTCTGTCTGTCTGTCTGTCTGTCTGTCTGTCTGTCTGTCTGTCTGTCTGTCTCTCTCTATTTCTGTCTGTCTGTATCTATCTATCTATCTATCTATCTCTGTCTCTCTGTGTGTCGGTGTCTCTATCTCTCGCTCTTTATGTCTGGCTCTCTCTCTCTCTATATATATATATATCCACAGCGACTTTCAATGCTTTAAAATAATTTGGCAGGCCAGGCATACGTGAAATATTGTATTCTAAAAAGCTTTTTAATTTCCTTTCTTTTAAGATAACTGCGATGACATAAAATTGAAAGCAAGTTTGGTTTTCGAGGACATGAAACAACGGCTCGATTATTTGTTGATTTCCTAACACTGATTATCAACAACCAGGCTATCTCGATGAGGTGTCGACTAAGGTTTTACAACGACAACTCAGAGACGGTTTGGAAATAGCAGTACTTCGATCAATCCAACCGGTCAAAGGCATACTGACACCAACCCAAACGGAAAGGATATAACGGTTCGTCAGATTTCGAACCTGAAACCTCTGATATGAAGCCGCGTGTTCTATCACGCAAGTCCTATAGGTCTTTAGATTGATTTGAGTATAAATATTTAGCACAAGATAGATCCGTAAAAAAATGACACCTTAGCTTTAAATACTGGCCGATTCTTAATGTTCATCATTACATATCAATACAATACGAGTGTTTTAGCGATTAATTTATTCAATACATTTACAATACTATGAAGCGAATGAAAATAGGTCACTGCAAGTGCAAGCAGTATTTGGCAAAGATTGGTCGTCGACATTTGAGTTTAAAAAATATGAATTTCCATGATTTATCTTTTAGGGCCTGAAATATCTGTACACTTTGCGTCACAGTAAATTTTCCACATACTTTTTCAATTTTGTGATAACAAATCTTTGAAGTATAGGAAACGAAGAAGTAAACGCCTGGTTCGGGTTAAACCTCTGCTATAAAACTATTCAAATGCACTGATGTTTTGGTTTTAACAAATGCGTCATTTGTAATGGGTGTTAATGAACAAAACAGCAAAGACAATAGTTGTTCTAAACCATTTTAAATACTACTCTCCGTAATCAAATACTACAATATACTCTAAAATATTTGCCTGTATCACCTAGTCAATGAAGAATGTTTTGACGTCAGTTATCTTTTTTATCCAGATGACAAAGTATGATTAGTTTTGAGTCCACTAAGTTTTTCCAAAGAATCCTAACAGGTAAAAGTATATCCGCAAAGCATCGAACCTCGAGCCTCCTGATCCTCAATGAAAGCACTACAGTGTGGGCTGTCTGATCACCTAGAGAGATAAGAACAGAGAGATAGAGATAGATAGATAGATAGATAGATAGATAGATAGATAGATAGATAGAGAGAGAGAGAGAGAGAGAGAGAGAGAGAGAGAGAAAGAGAATGAGGCAAGCACTAGCCGGATGACTCAGGCTTTTCCTTAAAACAAACCCAACCTTTCAATCTAGTGTATCCTGTTAGTGGGGAATTGCCAATAATAGGGCAATGGGCTACGTTAGCTCGGAAAGAACAAAAATGCATGTCATTCTTATTTTGTGAGTTGACAATTTGACTGGTCAGGGAAGTCACCAGCTACCTCTACAATTTTACTATCTAGCTCAGTAGCTGTATACATGTACTATGTCTTTCTCCCAGTACAGATCTTAAGTGTTGCGGAACCATTTTTCTCCCCAGGGTGCATCGATGTGGTCCTACCAGTGCCTCCTATTTTAGTGTATTCATTTAGATCTGGGTCCGACTGTCAAAGTCCGGTTTGACCACTGGTCATTGTGAGGTCAACCATATTCATTTATACAATACAGTTTCGATAATTAGGCTGCTAGGGCGTACAAAAGCTTGGGCGGCTAAGAGAGACAGACAGCTAGATAGCAAGAGAGACAAACACATCTACAGACAGAAAGAGGCAAAACGAGGAGCAGAGAGATAGTGACAGAAAGAGAGAGAGAGAGAGAGAGAGAGAGAGAGAGAGAGAGTCCCTGGTGAGGGTAGAAAGAAGAGGACTTATCATGTTTCCAGTCCAGAAAACCACAAATCTTAATTGGATATCTAGTCTGTACATGTAAATCCATGTGTGTCAGAAATAACACAGAATGCATACTTTTATTTAAATACACATTTTTATTTGCTTACCGTATCACAAGTTAGTGGCTAGATCTAGATTTTGATAAAGAAGCTACAAATCAAAATAATTATTTAACACGAAACAGATCGAGATATTTAGAATCTCGCTATATCTACAACTATCTCATTAGTTGTTTTTAAATACTCCGGTCTTGCACTCAAATGCGTACTAGATCTATAGGTACATTGTTCTGCATTTTAATAACGGCCTACTTGCCTATTATTTACTTAAATTCCCCTCACGGCCTCCTGACACCGTTACGAATTCCCGCAAACTGCGTAGAGCGCGTAGACTCCGGCTTGGATCAAGAGGCTTGGTTAGATCTATTAACCAAAAAACAACATCCGTTTGATCTGTGCTGACTCCCTTTCACACGGGTGGGACTGAAAGTAATGAACTGCGTGCCTGGCCCGAGATCGACCCTCAATTCAGCGCCTCACAGCAGCTGCTGGAGTGTTGCTAGCCTAGGCCTGGCAAAGCTGTGTTCAACTGGCCGTGTCACCCGAGATCGGAGACGGAGAGTCTAAACGAGCTTAGGGGACATGAAACAAAAAAAGAAGTGTTACCTGTCCGGTGTCCGCCCCTCGCCCCCCTCTCTCTCTCTCTCTCTCTCTCTCTCTCTCTCTCTCTCTCTCTCTCTCTCTCTCTCTCTCTCTCTCTCTCTCTGCGCGCCAACACCAACCTGTGGCGGTTTCGGACGCGGGCTCGTTCTTGACAACACGTAGAGCGGCTGGGTTGTCGTCCCTGTCCTGGATATCTCCAGTGTCACACGCACAGCAACTACACACACGGAGCTGACAGTGACACGCAAACTCAACACCAGAGACATGACACCGCGGCGAGATAGTACCTATATATAGTCACTGTACTTAGGCCTACTATACGCTCATATTGTCATCTTGACGAGGGTGTGGTGGATGAAAGGGGCATTGTACAAAAGTACTATGTTTAAACAGCTTCTAGTCTATTTGACAAAAGGGTTCTATGTATGATCCATAATTCCTGAAGAAGTATGAAACACTATACAGGCTATACCTTTTATCAGTGACTGTCTGAGACAGGAGACATGGTATCCCCGCCCTGTGTTGTGTTTTAGGCAGAAAAAAAAACCCAGACGTCAGTCATGGGGCCCGTTCACAATATAGCCTATATAGTGCTGATGTTGGACGTTAAACCAAATCAACGCATAGGACCTACCCTCGCAATTATGATCTTATGACACCAGTTATTTTGATGGAGTCGGAGCGTATCACACCATTCTGTACATTAATTTATGATAACTATAACCGGCATACATTAGCACTTGAACTCAGACTAACATTCTGAGAATTACGAATTAAGTTTTGTAAACAACAGACCAGAACGTAGTGGGGATGTTCAAAGTAACTTAATGTGCTCTTTTGGTAATTTGGTAATTATTAATTTCTCCCGAAAACATTTTGCTGTTCCTACTTTTGTTGTTGTTATTTTAGGCCTTATCATCATATGAGGTAAATGAAAGCATCTAGAGTTGAAAGAGGGTGGAAATGGGGATTAAGACATGGAATGATATAAAAACAAATTATAGAAAAAATGAGGATGTCTTATTTGACCAATAATTTTTTACAAATAAAATTATATATACAGCACATCCTTTAACCTAATATGGGGCTACAGTGTACCATTTTAGTCATAAAAGTGTTTATAAAAGCTTGAAAATTCGCTTAGATAAAGATTAATCGAATTTTAATATACATTATGCAAATGGGCAAAGCGAACCAGCTTTGTTACCTTCCATATTCGATGAAAAGACACACAAACTTGAAAAATGTAATTAAAAAAAAGTGCAAAACACTGAGAAAACATGGAAGGGGGAAGTTGTAAATGTAGAGCAAGAGAATATATTTAATCTAATTTTGGTTGATTTAAAAATATCCGAAGAATACGCGTTTTCAAGACGAATACGATGTAAAAATTTGGAAATATCCTGAACCCTACTATGTACGTCAATATTTGGTGTTGTTGTTGTTGATGATGATGTTGATGTTGTTGTTGTTATTGTTGGTGATATTATTGTGATTGTTTTTGGGTTTAAGTTGCTGTTGTTGTTTTTGTTGCTGCTGCTGTTGTTGTTGCTGTTGTTGATAAAGTTTAAAACTAAGATTAAAAGTAGCATAACATTTCTCTCTGAATCACGCATATATCAACTACAAATTTTGGAGGTATAGTTTCTCGCCGGAAACATGCTCTCTGGCCAAACCGCTGAAGGAACAGCGGGAGGTCAAGAGTCGTAGCACGGTGTCACGATTTTTTTCGTAAGGTGCTCGCATGTCAGTGTGGTCATCAGTGGAGGGCTTGGAGAGCCAGAGAGAAATAGTTAGATATGTAGAGAAAGAGAGAGAGAGAGAGAGAGAGAGAGAGAGAGAGAGAGAGAGAGAGAGAGAGAGAGAGAGAGAGAGAGAGAGAGAGAGAAAGAGAGAGAGAGAGAGAGAGAGAGAGAGAGAGAGAGAGAGAGAGAGAGAGAGAGAGAGAGAGAGAGAGAGAGAGAGAGAGAGAGAGAGAGAGAGAGAGAGAGAGAGAGAGAGAGAGAGACGGATTGATTGGTCAAGGAGCTGACTCATAACTCTTTCGCAATCAAATAGTGTAAATACGTCTACTTCGCTTAATCATTTCCTAATTAAAACTGAAAGTATACTGCAAGCGAAAGAAGGTATACCTCCACAAGTCATTGTTCAAATTACACCATAAGAGGCATGGCACGAAATTAAGCGAGCACATTTGGACACTGAAACAGAGCACTGAGGTCATCAAATACATTGGGAAATCATAAGACAATTAATACCGTAGACATCACGAAAAAATGTGTTATCGTGTTTTGAGGATAAGTTCCAAATCCTCACATAGAGACCAACATTAAACAAAAAAGGAGACATTTTCTCTCTGTACTGTCAAACGCAAACAAAAAACAAGTCGCCTGACGAGAGCACCAGTTCGAAACTCTTACCGAGTCGCGACAGGACTGGTATTTTTTTTTTTTATTGTTTCACGCTGGTTTTGTGGAACACTCTACCGACAATGCAGATATCATAATCAAGCACAATCAATGCTCCTTAACGTTGAGCACTGTCACGGCAAGATGAATTCAGATCTAGATATGGCGAAAACAAAGTTTGACCAAAGATTATCCTTTATTCGTCGGAAAGCATTTGTACATAAAAACCCTTATAAGCAAATCGGAAATGTTTATAAAAATCTGCACTGGAGAACATTAATTTATTCTAAAACCGAAAATTAAAAAGAAAAAAAAGGAAACCTATGGCTTTAAATCTACAACAAAAACAAAAATATTAACAGAATAAAAAAAATTTGAGAACGAACTAACAAGATTCATTCAGAACACCAAATTTACAAGAAATTCAAATGCGTTCCAATACGAACTCAAGAAAGAGTAGACCTTATTAAATTGGATGACAATCTCTACATCGCCCCTTACAAAATGAACGACTACAACAAGATAAAACCCGATGAGTATGAATCGCTGTTGATGAAGGAAATGCGTAAAAAATACGAACAATCTAGAATATCAAAAACGGGAAAAATAACCGAGGCAGACAAACACATTGCTGACAATATTTCACAAGTAGACCGCATTAACACCAACCCTAAGAGAGAGAGAGAGAGAGAGAGAGAGAGAGAGAGAGAGAGAGAGAGAGAGAGAGAGAGGCCTTCGTCACACTTAATGATCATAAAGTTAATTTCAGAAACAAACTAATCTGCGGCCTCATTAATCTTCAAACCAGGGAAGGTTAGTAGGCAACTACTAGAAAGAATCGTTAAAGATGTCAAATTAAAAATCTAACTCAACCACTGGAGAAAAACAAGAGATGAAATCAATTGGTTCGAGAACATCAAGGGCAAGAACAAATCAGTGTTTATTTCATTCGACATCTACAATTTTTACTCCTCTATTACTTATGAAATACTCGAGGAGGCATTGAATTTCGCGTCAACCTAACCCAAATTACTGAAGGAGAAAAAGACATTAAAAAGGCAAGAAAGATCGCACGCTACTACAGCAAAACACCGTGGGTAAAGAAAACAACAGATTTTGACGTAACAATGGGGGGGGATTCGACAGCACCGACACATGCGAACTGGTAGGGTTGTTCTTATTATCACAACAAGTAATTTTCAAATGAATTGTTATATTTATAATTTTTTCCTTCAGAAAAACCTACATTTTTCTCTAGTGTGGAGTACACTATGGGTTAAAAATTCATCTCTGCGTTAAACATATCATTGAATTTCATTTTCAGCAGAAGGACATATCAAACACAAACATGGAGTCTCCATATTACAAATTTAATAACGTAAAGGACAGCTAAACAAGAAAGGCTTGAAGATTAGAGGCAAGAATACCTGACGATCTAAAGATGCAAGTGATAGAAAAAAAATCGCTAGAGGTTTATATCTAGGTATATATATTTTTATTAAACCTTTTCTTCTTTCGTTCCGTTTGAGTATTAAGTACGATATGGGTTTGTTGTTGCCTCTTTTCCAACACACACCTGTCATCAGATTGAACGAATATGCGGCCACCCACCACTTCTGATGTGTTTGCGACATTTGGTTAAGACTTTGCGATGACGGAGCCTATAGCGGACATGAAGACGACAGGTAAGGGAATCTGCACATGTGTCCAATCAAAGCTCTATCCAAGACTTATGGGGCCAACAAGCAATCAGAAAACCAAAGGGGCGTGATTTTGTCATTCGTAATTGCCGCGTGGACCACAAGGCCTCTAATAAAGATGTCGATAAAGAGTCCCACCTAATCGTAATACCCCATACATCAATCAGAATGCACTGTACTACCGAATTGTTGAGAGAGAGAGAGAGAGAGAGAGAGAGAGAGAGAGACGGATTGATTGGTCAAGGAGCTGACTCATAACTCTTTCGCAATCAAATAGTGTAAATACATCTACATCCCATAATCATGCCCTAATGAAAACCGAAAGTATACTGCCAGCGAAAGAAGGTATACCTCCACAAGTCATCGTTCAAATTACACCATAAGAGGCATGACACGAAATTAAGCGAGCACATTTGGACACTGTTTAACGCTGCTTTTGATGAGCACTATACCGACAATGCAGATATTATAACCAAGCACAATCAATGCTCATTAACGTTGAGCACTGTCACAGCAAGATGAATTCAGATCTAGATATAGCGGAAACAAAGTTTGACCATTCCACTAAAACATCCCCAGACTCGGAAAGCATTAATTTGTACATAAAGACCCTTATAAGAAAATTGGAAATGTTTATAAAAATCTGCACTGGAGAACATTATTTTATTCTAAATCCGAAAATTAAACAGTAAAATAAGGAACCTATGGCTTTAACTCTGCCACACCATCTCAAATTTTACCCGAATAAAAATACTTTGAAAACGAACTAACAAGATTAATTCAGAACACCAAATTTACAAGAAAATTAAATGCGTTCCAATACGAACTCAAGAAAGATGTAGACCGTATTAAAAAGGATGAGAATTTATACACCCCCCCCCCCTTACAAAATGAACAACTACAACAAGATAAAACCCGATAACTATGAATCGCTGTTGATGAAGGAAATACGTAAAAAATAAGAAAAATCTACAAAATCAAGAACGGGGAAAAAATAACCGAGGCAGACGAACACATTGCTGACAAGCTTTCACTAGTAGACCGCATTAACACCACCGCAAAGAGAGAGAGAGAGAGAGAGAGAGAGAGAGAGAGAGAGAGAGAGAGAGAGAGAGAGAGGCCTTCGTCACACTTAATGATCATAAAGTTAATTTCAGAAACAAACTAATCTGCGGCCTCATTAATCTTCAAACCAGGGAAGGTTAGTAGGCAACTACTAGAAAGAATCGTTAAAGATGTCAAATTAAAAATCTAACTCAACCACTGGAGAAAAACAAGAGATGAAATCAATTGGTTCGAGAACATCAAGGGCAAGAACAAATCAGTGTTTATTTCATTCGACATCTACAATTTTTACTCCTCTATTACTAATCAAATACTCCAGGAGACATTGAATTTCGCGTGGATCTAAACCCAAATTACTGAAGGAGAAAAAGACCTCACTCTACTACAAAAAACACCGTGGGTAAAGAAAACAACAGATTTTGACGTAACAATGGGGAAATTCGACAGCGCCGAGACATGCGAACTGGTAGGGTTGTTCTTATTATCACAACTCCAACATATTAATATAGCTGTTGGCTTATATAGAGAAGATGAACTAGCCACCTGCGCATAACTACCGAAACAATTAGAGACAATAAAGAATATAAAGAAAGATGTATGTACAATGTTTAAACGCAATGAATTAAACAATTCATTGTGTTTCAGTGCTGATCTAAAATTAAAAGACACTAACAAACAAACAAGCAACAAAAGAAAGAGGAAAATAACTTATTGCATCACACTATTTAGCATGAAAGTCTTGAGCATCGTCGCAATGGACTTTTTAAACCTGATTTTAAACTGACTCAGTCAGTTGGTGAAGGCCTTGCGAGACGGAGCCTATAGCGGACTCGAAGACGTCCAATCAAAGCTCTATCCAAGACTTATGGAGCCAATAAGCGACCAGAAAACCACTTGCCAAAGGGGCGTGATTATGTCATCTGTAATCGCCGTGTGGACCACAAGGCCTCTAATAAAGATGTCGATAAAGAGTCCCACCTAATCGTAATACCCCATACATCAATCAGAATGCACTGTACTACCGAATTGTGGTCACCAGCTACAAAAATAATAAATATATAGAGAGTGAGAGAGAGAGAAAGAGAGAGACAGAGAGAGAGAAAGAGAGAGAGGGGGGATGGAGAGAAAGAGTGAAAGAGAGAGATAGATAGAGAGAGAGGAGAGAGAGATAGATAGAGAGAGAGAGAGAGAGAGAGAGAGAGAGAGAGAGAGAGAGAGAGAGAGAGAGAGAGAGAGATAGAGAGGACAGTAAAGTCACCATTAACAAGTCTTTGGTTGGAGAAAGCGAAGTCAAGTACGTCTCTTAGGTGTTCAGGGAATCAAAGAGTGCGAATACCTGGAGTTGGCCGATCACACCAGTCAACCCAGCATTTTGGAGAAAAAAGTGAGTCAGAACTAGGTTCGAATCCGCGGCCTTAAGAACAGAAACTTTGCGCTCTACCCTAGGAACACTGCGTCCTACAAAGAAGATCAATGTCCAGGCACGCTTAAATAAAATCTGACGCACAAAAAGGGCGTCTATCGATTCAAATGTGAGAGCAATAACTGAGACGAATGGATGGCTTGTACATGTAACTTGACCGCAGGGATCGAGAAAAAAAAAGCCAAAGCTTTGAGCTCCATCGACAGTGCAGGTGAGATAAGTCAATAATCATTACATTGTATGTGGATGACCTAAACTTATCGCTCTCCGCATCCTAGTGCTCCGACTTGGACGCCGCGGAAGCTTCTCGCAATTTCGTTGTCAATTCTGTCCATGTTTGTATATCTCGTGCTTTCCATTTAATATTATAAATCCAACCCTTTCTTATAAGAGGTAGGCAGAAAAGATTCATGGTCTAAAAAAGGCATATTGGGCAGTGTTCCAATGGGCCTGTCTCCAAACTTAACACCGTTTTCTTAGGAAAAAGGCATGCCTTCGTTGCGTGATTGTTAGAGCTCGTATGCAGAAAAATAAGATCAAAATGCAGAATACAGTTTGTTCGGAAATTGTGTTGATTTGTTTTAATGTTTTGATCACGCTCTCCGGTCATCTGCCGATCTGATCACAAATATTTTAAACTAGGAACAACCAATTGCCAACAATAAATTACCGACCGATGTTAATTTGACACGATTACTACTGAATTATTTGTTTTGAATTTATCATTAATCAGAAGTTCAGCTTACCTGAGCGCCCCCCCCCTCCCTTCCCCAAGGCGACGGAAAAAGGGGTGAGGGGGTGTCAGGTTGTTAGTGTACACTATTTCACAATGCGCCTCAAAATGATATTGACGACAATCTTTGCAGGAAGTGGGAGAGTGGGTTGTGGATTGGGAGATGAAATAAAAATTGAAATTACAATGATAGCTTTGGGAGCAGATTTATACCACCAGTAGCTGAAAAAGTTGCGAGATTTAAATTATTGATAATGTTCATGAAAAGCGCTAGAACAATATAATTTCTTTTAATGGCAACCCCCAAAGAGATAGCTGTATTGTAAAGTAAAAAAAAGACACGATTTTTTTTTGTATATTTATTACTTTATTACAACAGTTACCATTATAAATCTTTACAGTTTTTAAAATATGGGCCTCTATTGGCAGATGTTAAATATTGTAATTTTAATAATTTCTATATGAATTCTCTTAACCTTTTAGTTAAAACATGTTGAACTGTTTGAAATGTTCCACATGCATTGTCTCTGCCGTTTTCTGTTTCTAAAAATAAATAATAGTTTTAACAAATTTCCAAAGTAATACGATGACTAAATATATGTTTGAAAATTGATTTACTTTTTAGACGACCCATGCACAATATTCCGAATTCAAGGTTTGATCTAATCAAAAATCGATATACGATATAGTGTAAGTCGTGTCGCTCTGTCTGCGACCACATCCGTTTGAACCGCACAAATCTTGCACCATGATTTGCATTTTAATGGTTTCAAGCCAAATTCGTCATTGCAAAATGCGATTAAATGAAAATTTTCGACATCAATTTGTTAGATTTTGTTATTTAATGTCCCGAGTCGAGGTACAGCCATTGACGAATAGAATGCCGCATGCGGCACTCCAACCCGACTGTTCTCGCACAGTCATTTTGAGCCGAATACAGTAATGCAAACCATCGGTAATCTCTCTATTTTATTTGTGTTTAAAGAATGCTTGTTATTTTGCCTCTGTGTGTAGTCCTAGTATATTTTGGGCCTTACAATTTATGCAAACACGTGTTTTGCTCAGTTACCTTGAACATTTTTTAAAAGAAAATGTCTAAGAATGGTAAATGATACTTTTATTTGTTAGTCTCTCATCACCCCTACATTTTTATCTATTTCACCTTTCATCTCTCTCTCTCTCCCTCTCTCTGTTTCTCCCCCTCCCTGTCTCTTCCTAGCTTTCTCTGGCTCTGTCCGTCCGCCCGTCCGTCCGTCTGTCTGTCTGTCTGTCTGTCTGTCTGTCTGTCTGTCTGTCTGTCTGTCTGTCTGTTTGTCTGCCTGCCTGCCTGTCTCTCTCCTGACCTTTCGGTTATCATACGATACGCTTTGACTATATTTCAGAAAAAAATAACAGAAGACAATGATAGCAAAACATATATAATAAAGTTTATTTCACAACAGGGATGAAAGACTGTATCAACAACTTATAAATCGCTAAAGCACAACCAAATACTGACAGGCACCAGAATTCAGCCCAGTGGAATGCAACCATGCTGTGTAAATAGTTCAGTCATATTTTAGCACATCTTCTTTGCCGCCTTCCTCTCTTTAATTTTCATATGAATCTCTCTATTATGACATTTATTCGATAAGACATATTATTGCAATTCTAGATGAATTAATAGACGTAAAAAAGACAATGTCTGTGATTTCGGCAAACAAGGATCAAGAAGTTTGGAAGGTCCTGATCGCAAACGCCATGAAGCAAGGCACCTTTTAAAATAATTGTAGAGTCATGTTACAGTCTACCTTTAGATATGTAAACAACAACAACAATAACAATACGTAGTTATCCTGTCTAATTCAACGTTCTATAAATGAAAAAAAAAGACAAATTTAGAAGAGAATTATATAGAAAACGATGTACATAATACAGGTTGAACGTATATATTAGTTTTCAAATAAAAAAAACCCATTAAGTTTTAGGCCGATTTTTACAAACCCTTCCCCTCCCTTCAAACCGCTCCCCCCCCAAAAAAAAACAAAAAAAAACAAAAAAAAAAGAAAAAAAAAAATAAAACAAAACAAAAAAACAAAAAAAGAAAAAAAAAAAAAAGGCAACAACAACAAAAACACCCCCCCCCCACACACACACACAAAAAACAACCAATCAACAAACGGACAAAACAATCAAAACAAAATACCAACATTAACAAGAAACACAACACAACAAAACAAAAAAAAACAAAAATAAACAAAACAACGAAATCCGCATACATAGACAAGTTCCAAGATTTTACAGTAGCAACTAATAGACCATTACTTTCAGATTATCTATTGTGCCTAATATTAGTAATAATGGATTCATTATTTGTCTAACTTTTTTTTCAACAAACCTGCCCCTTTCCCCCACAACATTTCACTACTTTTGTAACCATCACTTGAAGGCTTTGAGACTATTATTGCATTTAAACTATCCCTCCCCTCTCCCTCACCCACACACAAACACTTAACTTACATTTGTTGACAGAAACCATGTAGTCAATTACACATTTTTTTTATTTCCTGGTGAAAATATGATAACTTTCCCCCTGCTGCCGATCAAGCACACGTCAAACGCATGAAAATATTCCCGCTGTCACTAGCATTAGGCAAGCCGGATGCTCAGTATTGCATGCTCATAATCCTATAGAGGGTAAAAAACACACCCCAAAGCACCACAGTGATGCCAGTAAAAACCTCAGGAATTGTGTGCTTGTCCCATTGCTAAACTTCTCTCATCTTTTTGTTGATCGATTTGTACAAATTAAAATTATGTTCTTGATTCTCTTTAATCTTCTAGTAGAATAGACCACTAAATCCGCATAATCGACACAATCGTTAACTTTCTAAAAGACAGAAGGCCACTCCCCTAGCTCGCCTTTTTGTTGTAAACAAGTAAACACGCCGAGAGACTGTTCAAAACTTCTCGTTGACTGTCTTATGCATGTCTTCCATATTTTGTTTGTTATTAATTACTTGAAGTCCTCTCATCATTGTCCCGCGCATCAACTAGGAGTCAAATCTGAATGCACGCAGACGGTGCAGTCCATAAACTTCCAGAAGATTGAAGGCCTCACTTCCTCAGTAGGATTACCTACACCACCAGGACAATTAACTCTACACATGCTCTAATTTTGTTTCTTGGCTTATCTTCCAGAAGATAGAAAGATACGCCTTCGAGGTGCCAACCCGGGTATCATTGCGTGACTACACCGTTTGGGCCACAGGGTATGGAGTTTTGCAGAAGAACAACAGCCCTTCGGAAGTGTACAAAGAGCATGTATTGTCTAGTGCAATATGGCGACGAGTCGCGGGAAACTTAAGTATTGTATTTTGATGGAACAGGAATAGGGCAGGTATTTTTGTCAGGCGCGTCAAACTTTTTAGTATGGTTTAGGGAAAATATCAATCGTCAACACGTTTTAGGCTTGTTGTCATGGAAAAAAAATATTTTTCCTGTCTTGAACGTGTACATTTTTGGATGACTTTTATATCGTGTTTGTGCTTCTGCAAAACTTCATATCCTGTGGTCTGGACTCACTGCTTTAAACCATGCTCTAGGACTGCATATACAGTGTCAATCCCAACAATCTCTATCGGTATGGACCTACCATCTTCTCAATGTTTGTGGATTTACCTATTATTTGAGCACACTGTATGGGCGTACGCCTATATCGTTACGTGAACACACTGTCTGGTGTATTCCAATGCCCATATCACCATATGACCACACTGTGTGAGCGTACACCTATATCATCACGTGACCACACTGTGTCTGCGTGCGCCTATGCTGCCTCCACTGTCGTAAACATGCTCGAGGACCGGGCGGAGCTTCTTGATGCTTCCCCCGGGCACTTCATGCAAGGCCCCGCGTCGCGTGGACAAAGATGGCGACGGCGCCATGGAAGCTTCTTGCTGCAGCTTTTGGGCGCGGCTCTTAGGGGTGAAGCGGATATTCTCTGGCAAGGGTGAATAGGTAGATAAATAATTATTAATTATTTTCGATAATATAAAAGCATTCTCCTAAAAATGCTCAACACAAAAAGATCATAGAGTTTATTTCACGCAAAGTAGGAGAGAAAGTAGTTTTAAAAATTGAACAGGCATTAATTCACTTCATGCAATCTCCAAAAGTGACTCACCACCATCACATGCTAACCTTGGGACCTGTCTTCAACAAACTAACAAACGTGCTTTTATAGGTGAACATGCAAAGTCATTCACTCCTCAGATTAGTCCAGGGCGCGAAGTTCACCGTTCGGGTGGGATCTTTGGTAGGAGGAGCATTTCCTATTTAAGCATCTCCAAGGTTCTGAAGCAAGTTCCTGTTCACCATTTCCCTCCAGGGAAGTAAGCTTTCAAACTAATAATATCTTTAAGGTAAAAAAACAAACAAACAAACGAACAAAAAACCCCAACAAAACAACAAAACTCTTGGGCACCTACCCGATACTACGACGTGCGGGATGTTGAAAGGAATGGGTTTGAGCTTGACCTTGATAACTGGGTCAGGGCCACCCTCGTACAAGCCACGCTGACCAAGGTAGGGGCAGACAACCCGGGCCACCAGCTTCTCCAGGAGGAACTGGTTCTCCGACAGGAACACGTTGTCCTGCACGCCCTGGGAAGCGAAGAGACTTCAAAGTTAGGCTTAGAAAGATCAACCAAAAAGACCTCGGTGAGGATAATAGTCATTTCACATTGAGTCTTATGCAAAATAAAACACACAATCATCTATGAAAACAAGTACATGAAAGAATGACAGAAAAAAACACCAACCAACTAAAAAAGTACTACCTAAAGAAATAAACAAAAGAAGAAGAAAACAGTGCAAGGAAAAAAGAACAAAAAGGTAAAAGAACATCAACCACTTCACCAAAATACATCAAAATACCATCGCCCATCCTTGCCTTGGAAATCAATGACTGGTTAATGATAACTAAAAACAGCAATAAATTAGCACTATCAATAAAAACGGCTATACTGCAACATAAAAAAGCAACAACAAGAAAAACAACAACAAAGCAAAACTAAACAAAACAAACAAAAATACCACCTTCAAAAAAACACACGTATAGCAACCAGAACTACCTCTTAGAGTAAAATCAATTAAAAACAAAACGAATGAAAAAGAAACCCAGAAATCCAAAAACAAATAACACATAAAACCAAAACAAAAGCAACAACCCCAAAAAATCGAAAAAAGCAAACCAAAACCGACAACGCACTTCCATAACAAATAGACAAACACAATATACCAGTAAAACCAGAGGTTCACAAGAATCGCACACACACACACACACACACACACACAAACACACATACACAAACAATCCGAAAAACCAATCTAAACCAAACTCAGCCTAATAATAATGTCGGTAAGGTAAACTGTGTGATAACCCACCTGTAGGACAAGCAGCATCTGATGGATGCTAGCTGGATAAGATTTCTTGGGCACACTGTCCAAAGCGTCTGGAAAACGTGAAACAAACATATACATTAACCCATTATGAGTTTTTATAGCCACGAAAAATTAATTTGAGAAGTCGCGAGATTAAAATAAATTATGTTCTTTACCACAAAGATATACGAAGCATTGTCAAGAAGTTATCCTTTTCATACCTAACCACCACCACCACCACAGTATAGTTCTAACCAAATCTGACGTTATCACACCTCACCCCCCAAAAAAACCCCAAAACAACAACAAAAACAAAAACAAAAACAACCCCCCCTCAACAAAAACAACATAACAAAACCAAACAAAGAAACCAAAAAAAGAAAGTAAAAAAAAAAAAAAGGGACAAACCGGGAACCGGGCACCTCCCGATAGAAATCCAGAGCTCTTCCACAGAAGCCAGCTCGCCCCCCCTCCCTTTGTGAACTTTGTGCCGTGAACAGGCAGGAAACTATGAACTATGAACTCACCTCGAGTGCCAACCTTGAGCACGACGATGTTCCTGAAGGCCAGTAGCGACAGGGATCGAACTGTTTCCCCTTTGGCCTGGAGATAAACACACAAGCACGTCGTAACACATAGCTCAAATGGTCAGCATATGAGCTCCTATGTTAAAATCAAACGTACAACACACAACCTCAACGAGTAAAAAAAATTTATTAAAACAATTTAAGCAAAAACAATAGCAAAACAAAACAAAACAAAAACAAAACGAAAACCGCCAACAAAACTATTCTGCATTAAGTAAAAGTATTATGTTCAATTATAAGTTAACAATGATTTTCTGTTTATGATCGGGAGTACTAACTTCCCACTGCTTATATTTCCAAAGGACAACCATTGTTTTGTTTTTTTTTGGTTTCTCAATGCCCATTGACAGCAGCTAGATTATCTCCTGAACAAGTCCCAAGACTAACGTCTGAAATGTTTACCTGATGCGACAGAGAGTTATACCAGTGAACGGACTTTTAACTCAGTAACCCGGATCGAAGATCAGTGTCTAGACCTTAAAATTAGAAGCCGCACTCTCTACCGACTGAGCGATCGGACACGAGAATAACAACCTTACAACCTTAAACTGACCAGACAGCCGAAAAAAAGGTACATTGCAAAGCCTTCTGTGTATGTTTTAGAGAACATGTATTCAGCAGCCTCTAACTGACATTTTATGGTGTAGGCTATGCCATGACAAAAAAGGTTTCACAAAATATTTGGCCAACTAATTAAAAAACAACCATTTGGTCTGAATGATTGAATAGGCAGGCGTGTTTACATTATCTTTAAATGATTAGGTGTTCTTATACACTCAACCAATAAATCCACCCAACCGCACCCTCTCATAATAATATATAAAATCACACGAAAAAAGATACATTCTACAAAACAATGTTCGTTCCTTGTCAAAATCAACAACATTGGCAATTAACTTTTTTACAGTTGGGAGTTTATAATCACCATTGCTTGAGTGTTACTATGCTGGCCGATATATAACCCATATAGTCTGTGTGGTGTTGCACTTCATTTAACGTAAATTTATACTTTTTAAATATAGTTGCATATCATATCCATTAATCTCTTTCATTTGTGTGAAGCTTGTGTATGTGTGTCTATGGGTGTGTAACCATACCCTTTCAAACATGATTTTCGTGCCACTTACAAGCATGGCGGTGAGCGGGTAGAGGATGGCCTGAAGACACGGCAGAATCTCCCGGAAGAAATAGTTCCACGTCTCGCCCAGGTGGGTCAGCAAGTCCAGGCCTGAGACATACACACAGGAGATAATGATGAGGGTTAGCTTGGTAGATAACTCAGTCCTCCAAAGACAGAGGAAAAGAAAAAAACAGAGAGCAATAGAAAGAGCTAGAAAGAGAGATAGAGAGAGAGAGAGAGAGAGGGAAACAGAGAGTAAAAAAAAGTTAGAGAACATGTATTCAGCAGCCTCTAACTGACATTTTAGTAACACAATACAATTGGAATGCACAAAAAAAACACAACAAAAAACAAAAATCAACCAAACAAACAAGAAAACCAAAACAAAAAAAAACAAAAAAAACCAACAAAAAAACAACAACACGACAAAGACAGAAAAACAACAAAATAACAACACCACCGATATAAAATAAAGCAAAAATAACAACAACAAAAAACAAACAAACAAACAAACAAAAAACAACAATAAAAAAAACAAACAACTGAAGACAAACGTATGCTTTTTTAAAAATGTATGTGGAGTCCTTAGTCTTGAGATTTTTACTCCTGATATTTAATCCGGCGGGCACCTTGACATTGGGGTAGACACTTAGTTGTGAAGATGTACTCAGGCATGAATGGATACCAGCTCAAGCTAAGGTAAATTCCTGCCTTACAGAAGCGTCTATAATAACAATTCCAGTTTAGGACTCTCTGTAATGCTTAATGCCACTTGAAACTTGGGTAAGTCCGGGGATCAGCTCTTCTGGGCCTTTAAACCGTACAAGAAATCTGTATTTCCTTCAACTTCTTATCACAAAGGCGGAGTTCAGAGAGTTTTCAAAGGAAAGTTTATATTTTATGCTAGGACATAATTACTCGACCCAGGAGTAGACATTGTGTGTGTGTGTGTGTGTGTGTGTCAATTTTAGAGTTTAACAAAATCTTGTTAAACTCTAAAATTGACACACACACACACACACACAGAGAGAGAGAGAGAGAGAGAGAGAGACTGAGGGACATATATGCAAAGACAGAGACAGAGACAGAGAGAGAAGATAGATCGTGAAACAGAGACAGGAAGAACGATAGATAGGTATATAAAGAACCATAAAATAGAAATACAGAGAAATTGAGAGAAAGAGAAAAATGGAGACAAAGAGAAAGACAGAGATAGATAGATACATACATACATATTTAGATACAGAGATATATGGATACAGAAATAGATATAGATAGATAGATAGATAGATAGATAGATAGATAGATAGATAGATAGATAGATAGATAGATAGATAGATAGATAGATAGATAGATAGATAGATAGATAGATAGATAGATAGATAGATAGATAGATAGATAGATAGACAGAGAGAAGAAGAAGAGAGAGAGAGAGAGAGTTATGCTAAAGAAATAAATAAAAGAGAATACATTAAATTTTGGAACCAGAGTCATTCAAACCTACCTTTTCCAGAGCGAGAGCTGCATTCTTTTGAGTAAGGAAAAAAAAAACTCGCGGAAAATATATCTTTTTATTGTAATGTTTCCACAAATAAATATACACGCACCGAATCTTTATGTTTTAAGTATGTGCAGTCATATGGAAAGCAACGATACTAGAGTCCATTTTTAAGACTGCCTAACAACGGAATGAACAATTATTGTTAGTGGAATAATCATGCATAATCTAGTCTGTCATGCTAGCTGAGGGTTCAGAACATGAACTTTTTTTTAAAACCCAATTATACACTAATTACTCTATAGATGAAAGTTAAATAATTTGCCTTGAACTGATTGAATGCTAGAAAACTAGTATTTGCACCTAGAACCCATGGCATTAGCCCATAGTAGTCGTGCTGTATGGCAGATTGTATTGATAAAAACTTATACTGCAATAACCAATCTGCCTACTATGTAACTCCGGATCAGGTCAACAAGATTGAACTATTATAAAGATAAAATCTTCGTTTGACCGCTACCCTTGTATCTTTGTTCAAAACTATCTACCAATGTTGTCATTAAGAAAAGTCAGATTCATGTCTACAACAAGCTGAAAAATGGGCAATTTATACTGTCATGGCTGTTGACATCTTAAGTGTCACTAACTGCACGAAGGTAACGTTATCTGGTCCACGTACTTATCACCAATTTTAGTCATACAAGAAATCCTATTATGTAAAAAAGAGGCAACAAGCTGGGCAATTATGAATAGAAAATGGTGTTCGACTGAAAATTTATATACCCGTAGTATTAAACACGGGTTCAAATAGCTTTTAGATAGGAACTGATTGAAAGAAATTCACTTTTGTGGAAGTAGAACCGCTGATTTATAGATGCATAGTCCATGGATTGCAATCAAATGTGCATCCGATGAAAATACAGCATATGGATCTTTGATATATAGAAAGAAGGTTGCATTGAATATTTAATAGCATATATTGCACAGATAAAATTAACTCATTATTTTAACCACCACTATCACTAAGACTATCACTGCCTCTGCTCCTGCTACTGCTACTTCTTTTTATCCTTCAAAATATAAAGGAACTTTTGTTGAGATCTACATAAAGGTACAATAGAATCTGAATTTTTGTTTTATTCGTAAAGGTTGACTTAATATAGACTCTAATGTGAGAGGTTATTCAGGCTGCCTTTCTCTTAATCATTGGTTAATGTCAGTATAATGTGACCGGCTGGGACAGAAGTTCAGTGTGCAGTAAGTAATATTGTCAGACCCTAGTTTTGAGACCCGCCAATGTGATAGCGTAGTTGCTGACATATCAAGTTAAGGAAACCACCAAAGAGACTGTATGAGGAAGCGCAGTGAACTAATAGTATTCACCTTTAAATTTACTTTAGGTGGTAATGTGATTTGGTGGCGACAATTTAACGATTCTCATTCAAAAGCGCACTTCAGAAAGCTTTTACTCAAAGCCCTATTTTAATTACGGCATC